>LPNX010829036.1:0-77958 GCA_001517045.1 Pseudotsuga menziesii
TAGATCCTAGGAACTGCCCTTGCTACTTGACCCACTGTTTCTGCTTCTTGAACGTTATAAGCTGGTCTTACACTCTCATTCTCGAGTGGACAATTTCTACACATGTGGGGTCCTCCACATTTCCAACACTGAAGTGGCCCTCTATTCTATTGTGGATCTTTAGGCTTCTCTCCTGCCACTCCAACTGGCTTACTAGCAGCTTGAGATGGCTGCTTCTGCTGATTCTTAAAGTTAGAAGGTTTGAAACCTTTCTTCCTTTGGTCAAACTTCTCATTTTTCTTGTCCTTCCATGCCTTATGGAAATCCGGCTTACCTTTGCTTTGCTCATAGCAATATTTAGCCTTCCTTATTGCTTCTTCTAGAGTTCTAGGTTCATAAAACTCAATTCGATCTTTGTAAGACTGAGGTAATCCACTCAGAAAACTCTGGACCTTCACTTTTTCATCTCTGATGTATCGGACATACCTCAATAGCTCCAAAAACTTATTTGCATACTCTTCCATGGTCTGCTGTCCCAATCTCAGCTCATGGAACTCCTTAATCTTGTCATCATAATACCTGTCAGATAGGTATTTCTGCTTAAAATACTTCTTGAACTGTTTCCACTTAAGTCTCCTTTCACTGTTCCTCTTCACTTGCTTGAAGTGTTCCCACCAAATGGATGCCCTTCCATTCATATTGAATATGGCAACTCTTGCCTTCATGTTTCCTGAATAATCATGCACTTGAAAGTACTTTTTAATACCAAGAAGCCAAGCTTCAGCCTCTTGTCTAGTCTTTACCTCACCATCAAATGTAGGAGGTTTTGCCTTTTTAAATTCATCTCGAGAGCGGTCCCTATGGTGTCTCTTTCTTTTTCTTTTATGAGAAGAAAATCTTGAATCCCCACTGGATTCTTCGGAGTCGGATGATCCACTAGAAGTCCTTCTCCTTCTCCTAGTACTGCTCTTACTGCCTTCTGGCTTTGCTGTATATCGTCCAGAATCTATCTTCTTATGCAAGTCTGTCAAACTCTGCAACATTGCAGCATTCAACTGATGCTGCTCTTCTTGGGCTTTGATCAAGCTTCTCATGGTAGCTGCAACATCTGATGGGGTCTCTTGGAATCTCCTTCCATTTGACTCAATGTCGTCATTTCTATTTCGGACATTTTCTCCCATGGCATCTTCTGCTCTCTCGTAAGAATCCTGAGCATCATACCCATCCTGGGTTCTCATACTGAACCACCACTTACTTGTCAAACTGCACTACCTAGAGGGTGACTATGATTCTGCAAACGTGTTAATAACACAATTGTTAGATGCATAACATTGATATAAAACATCATTACTTACCTTCTTCCTGGAATAATCATAAAATTACAAATGCCCATACACAATTTTTTTTTTCTTCCTCAAGGAATGACTATCTGAGGGGGACGACGGGGGTCAAGGGGGCTTGCCCCCTTGTGGCTTTGCCACTGCAGGGCGGGTCGAGGGCAGCGCCCTTGTTTTTTTTTTTTGTAAATTGTTGTTTTTCGTGCAATTTGGCGCATTAGATCGCTGCCTCTTTTCTCATTTTCAGCCTTGAAAATTCCCTTGAAAATAGCTGAAAAATCCTTCTGAAATTAGTTGAAATCGGTCCCCAAAACTATCCTTCCTTCCGCAGTATCGGCTCCGGTTCCATTCTCTCTTCCGCCGAATCGGCTGTCAGCTGTATCTCTGATCGGCTATCGGAAGCCTTTGGAATCGGGTGGTTTATTCATCTAGGCAGCCGCAACGGCGGCTCCCCCGGAAGTCCCAGCCTTCCGCAACGTCGGACGCCCCTTCCCTTTCCTCTTCCGATCGGCGCACTTTCTCTTGCGGCGTCGGCAGTCTTCTTAATCGGCCGGCAAATGCCTCCAGCTTCCGCAACGACGAACGCTCGAAAGCTCCGAACCTTCCGCAACGGCGGCTCTCAAAATCTCCAAGCCTTCTGACTTGGCACTGGCGTCGGACGTCGGCTGACTTTTGGATCGGAAGCCAAATCGATTCGCCGTCCGCAACGGCGGGCGGGAGACTTTATCAATCCGTCCGCAACGGCGGACGCCCACTTTGCCGGCTCTTTCGATTGACGCTTAGAACCACATCGGACGTCGGCGGACTCTCGGAACATCGGACGTCGGACCATTCTCCCTTCTGATCATTTAGACACTTAGCCAAATTTTCAATCTTTCTTTTACTGTGTCGGCTGTCGGCGGCCTTTCCAATCGGAGCCAAATCGATTCTCCGTCCGCAACGGCGGGCGGAAGACTTTACCAATCCATCCTTAACGATGGAATTTCACTTCTTCCGATGGCCCGACCATTCCATACTTAGCCGAATTTTCAACTTTTCTGTGGCGTCGGCGATCGGGTGAATTTTGGGTCGGAAGCATGATTGCTTCGCCATCCGCAACGGTGGACGGAGGAATTTACGAATCCTTCCGCAACAGCGGACGGGAACTTCATGAATCCCTCCGCAACGGCGGACAGGAACTCCATGAAACCTTCCGACTGTTCACACTTAAACAGAAATTTCCCAATTTCAAATTTTTCACAGTCTTCCACATTCAGACTTCTGCTGGGCAAAATGGAATGTAACCCCTCTGTCAGTGGTTCTTCTTGGCCCATAGAGGCCCACTGCTGCAACTCAGAAGCTCTGATACCATTTTGTCACGTCCCCATGCCTCCGACCGGCAAAGAGGACGCGACCAATGCTTCAAACAACCGGACTAACCGCCCATGAACATGGACAGGCATAAAAATTACATAAACAGAATGCTGCCAGGAATGCATTATGGTAAACCATGTACAAATTCCATTGTTTAACACACACACAGATGCATTCATTTAACATACACAACGGAAACATCATCATACATTCAACAAGCATTCAGTCATGCATGCATTTATCATGTTCATTTCATTTTCATTACAGTAAATTAAGATTTGCAGAGGTAAAATACACAAGATCACTTATCTTATGGTGAACTCGATTCGCAACCAGCTACGTCGCTGCAACGTTCCACCCAACCATAGGCCAGTGTGCTCATCAGTCTCTCAGCAACGCTGCCACCCCCGAGCTGGGCATGATTCTCCAAGGAATAAGGGAACTAGCAGGCTGACACATAGCCAAAGGTAACCAAAACATAGCCAAGCCAACTAAGTTGGGTTTATCAGGCCATCCAGGAGTTGATGAAGGCAATTTGCTAAGCTGGTGAGCTCATAACAGAGCCAAGAACACCTACACCGGAACTAGCCTGACCTCTAAGACACCCATCCACACCCAACACAAGGAATCAGTCCCTTCTCTGCTACACAGTCCCTCAGGCCCTGCATTCCCTTCTAGTGCTATTCAGGGGTGATGGAGAAGAAGGCCAACCCTCTAGCTCTGTCTGTGTGGTTTCTAGCACCAGGTTTATCAAGCAAACAAGCCAACACCCTTACTCCTCACACAGTCCAAAGACCAACAACTGCATTCAAGCAATCAATTCAGCTCTCACAGCTTAAACAGGGAAAAACGAATTACACAGCCCCAAACGTAACAGCAAAAACGGCTCACAATATGGGGAAAAACACACATCCCTGAAGCTTATCAGTGAGCACAACTCTCAGCAGGGAAAAACGTCCCAAATAGCCTGTGCGTGAGGCCAATAGTCGCTGAGACAGTAAAAAACGTGAATGGCTCTTCACAGCCATGGTAAAAACACATGGACTTCCAAAAACGTGAATGGAAAATGCACCAGCAGCTCCAAAAACGTAAGGAAGACAACCCAATCCCTGGCACTACAAAAACGACCTCCAATCCATGGGAAAAATGAAATCAACAGCCAAAAACGTGGATCCAAAAACACAGGAAAAACTCCAGCTGCTCCCCAAAACATGAGGAAAACTGAAAACGTGAATGCATAGCAGAATGGCCTACGTTTTTGGGCATTTTCCTTGCCAAGGAAGTCAGAACACGATTTTCAAAAATGGGTCTCTGCCCAATTCGAATTTCTTTTCCCATACTCTTCCTATTCCATGCAATAACTAACTCAACCACATTCTGGCAGAAATAAATGATTGGGGAAAAAGACAAAAAAGGTAGTTGACAGTTTGATGGGTTTTCTCCTAGACATTTGGCTTTTCCCCATTGGCACATAGGTTAAATATTTCACCCCCCTTAACCTTAGAAAATCATGCCCCATTCTTTTTGGTTTTCGCGACCGTAGCTGGTTGTGTCCATTTTAATTAATTATGATGCATATTTACATGATGCTGAAACTTAATATGTGCTGCATGCCTTGATATACCATCGGTGACAATTTAAATCCAAAACATAGCGTTACCGATCCATGGTGGGGCCTTGGCCTTTAGCTCCACACCATGAACATTTACAATATATACATCATATACACCTAATGTAACGGGGTCAAAACCGGGACATTACACAATCAATTAGTATGGAGCTCATGTAAAACTTTGATATTTTTTGGGACACCCCTCCCAAACCTGATGCCATGCAGGCCGAGAGGCTATTGGACACAATGTTGGCCCAGTTGAAAACGGTCCCCTGTGTCGCAACATAGAAAATTATTGGCACCCACTCCAATTTGAAGCTTTTGCCGTGGGCTCTCCCAAAAATCCTATTGAGCATCAAGGCAATGAACCTGTAAGGGGTTCTTAGGCTTGCGATGTCATATTCTCCAGTCAGCCTGGTTCTAAAGTTTTTTCCAGGCATGAGCATCCTCTTGAGTGTCTCGACGAGGTCCATCCATGCTTTTCAGCGAGTCTTCAATCAGATATATTTGGGCTTCGGGCAAGTGGTAAGCTAGGGCTACATATCCAGGGCTATAAGCAGCATAACCCTGTTTATCAACATTCTCCAGAATCATGGTGGTCACATCTGCCCTGGGCAGAATCCATCCAATCACCTGAGAGCATGGAAAGAGTTCAGGTCTCGTAGCAATCTTCATTAATGAATACCTCTCTATGTTGGCATAGATGTTCTCTTCCTCAAAGCCTATGTCAGGCACCTCTTGGTGCGTAATCAATCTGTAGATATCTCCCCACTAATATTCTGGCTCTACACCAATTATGCATTTGGTGTCTTCGTAAATATATTCGACTCTGGTGATGAATTCGACGTCAGGTTCCTCTTCGACCGTGGGAGCCTTCTTCTTTTGACTGTTAGACATCTTAAGTTCCGAGGAATTTCCCTGTCACATATAAAAATTGTAATTGTTAGGCCATTTCCGGACAACTTTTAAAGATTGAGATAACAATGTAAGCATTTTACCTCGTCTGCGTTAAACATGACTGCAGTTAATAAAAATAAGCAAATATGTTCAAACAACTGCTCCTGCCTAAAAAACTAAAACCAGCTTAGTCCAACAAAGCTCGGATGTGGAAAAAACAAGGCCTTTGTCACAAATGAAAACCATCCCGGGCCCTCTCTCGGCGCCATGACCTACGCATTATGCGAACACCTGAGGCATTATATGAAAAAATCTCAAGGGGACGCTACCGGTGTGTTGAGGCCTGGAAAATCGCAGGCGGAAACAGTAAGGGATTCTCCCCAATCAGCGTTCCCAATTAGCCCGTTGACTGTTTGGAATAGGGAATCCGTCCGGTTTGCGGTCCGGCTACCGTAGGTCAAGTAACAAAACAAACGCTTTACCGGTTGCGGCCCGGCCCGCCGAGTTTTTGTATTTTGACTTAAAGAAATGATATGCACGTGCCTAACTAAATGCAGGGTGATCAAGATGCAGGGAGCGGTCACAAAGTGATGCACAGGTTCTTACCTCTCGTCTTGTGCTCACCGGCAACCAAACCAGATACAAACAAAAATAAACTAACTATCTAAACTATCCCTAGGGAGCAAAGTTATCATTTTAGACGAGCAATACATTTTCACATACAATAAGAAGAACCACAGGGAGCTGCTACTTCTTCTACAACACATGAACGCTTACAGATATTCAAATAACCAGATAGCCGATCATTTTATAACACATTTATCGCTCATAGTGGAAATATACCAGAGATTAATGAAGTGCATTCAACAAGAACATAGGTTCAAAACATTAAATACTCTTACAGTAAATGAAATACCGCTGAAAACAAATTAATTCCTCTTCAACATCATTCATTGAATTGGATCGATACATTCCACCTTTTACTCTTTCCAGCAGGCAAAATTGTAGTTTTCTTAGCAAAACGAGGTAGCTCCTCTTACAAGTAAACAATTACAAAATCTTCCAGCGGAAAAAAGCCCTTTCCTAGTACTACTTCTCTCTATTTAAACTAGAACTACTCTCCCCTGAGCTGCCCTCCAGCATGTGGCTTTTCAACATCCTTGACGATTCATCTTCTTCCCTGACTGTTGCATTTTCCCAATCATTTCATAGGCGTTTATCTTCTGCACAGTAACTGATGGATCTGCCTCGTCGGTGGCTCTGTTGTTTGTTTGTTTTGTCCTTTTCCTCGCTCCCGATTGCTTCAGCGATCTATGGGAGTCCGCCTGCAAACAACTTTGGTGCATTATCTATTTCACTGAAAACTTAAACATTCAAACTTTCCAACCCAAATGATAGATCCACAAGGGGCCGGCCTGGTTTGTCCGGGAGAGTACTTACTTAGTCTTAAGGCGGCAAACTGTAAATCGACAGTCGGCCAACTTCTGTATTAGGCGGGACAAGACCTCAAGGGCCGCAACGGCGGAGGAGCACAAGAACCGGATAATCGAGGACACGGGCAAACAAAAGAGGAGATCGGGCGTCGGGAAAAGAGCGCTTCGAGAACCAGGAAGGGTGTCACAGCCGCAACGGTGGATGGCACTAAGGTCGGAGACAGGCGACGAGCTGAAAGAAAAAGTTCGGGTGGGGAGGACAAGATCGGACATCGGATGAAACTTGAAACGGAGGCCAACTTCCTTTTTCTGGTCGCAATGGCGGGCGAATAGTAACTTTTGAGCAAGCGATCTCAACCTTCAAAAGGAATCGGGCGTCGGCGAGAACTGGACTTCGGATGAAAGACCGCTCGGGGAGCCACAACGGCGGATGAGCTAGCACATCATGGCTTCCGATCTAACAGCAAAAGGCTCGATCATAAGGAATAATAATCAATAAAAACAGTACTAAGGATCAATTTCAACTAAAAATGCTTTTCCTTTATTAAGGCAAGGTTTTATTCTTCTATGACTGGTAAGCCTGACAACACGACTCAAAACGCACTGCGCATGGTGCACAAAATAGCGGGCGCTTAGCTTCGAAATAAAACGAACAGAAAGCATGCTCGAGGGGTTCAGGCCATTACTGATCAAACCACAAAAGATGAGGAGGGGCCCATGAAATTTAAGTAAAACTAAATTCGGGGAGAAACATTGTGGTAGCAACAACTGGCGATTACCTGGGGAACCTAGATCTCTGGGTGACTATTGTCTTTGAGTAGCAGACTATTGTGCAGCGAATGCATCCATCGAATTCTTTCAGCTATACATATTTCTCATATCACCCAAGTGTGTACCTTAACCATTGATGCCAGTCCTTTGGGGAAAAAGGAAAACCGAGACCCTCAAGTCCAAATAACTATGCCGGGGCCAGAGTATGATTTTCATTATTACCTCTATTTTCAGGTAGCTAGCAGTGTGGACACCACAAGATTGCAGCATATAGTAAACAGCAGTATCCGTTTGTTCCTCATTTCCATGCCATTTTAGCATTTTGGTGCTATTGGACTTTTGTCCTTTCATTTGAGTCTTTCTGTGCGCCTCTTCTTACTGAATTTTTTAATTCAGGATCCTCTATCCCATAGTGCCCTTTTGTGTGAGTGGTGTACTTTAAGTCTCAGCTCACGGACGGAGAGGATCTTTTGGCAATTTAGTGTTTATGCTTTAGAAATTGCTTTAATTCATGGTACTTTTCAAGAAGTCTGACTCTTTAACTGCCTTTAAGAATTTGTTTCTTGGCCTGGGATCATTTATATTTAATATGCTGTTCACCTTGCTTCCTCCCATGGGTCTTTTACTGTTGCTCCTTAGAACATTTTTAAATGTGACGTGGATGGAGCCCCGACATAGTATTCCAAACTCTCTGAATCTGTTTTAAATAACAGGGGTTAAGCAGGACTTCCATGCA
This sequence comes from Pseudotsuga menziesii, assembly GCA_001517045.1. NCBI lineage: Eukaryota > Viridiplantae > Streptophyta > Pinopsida > Pinales > Pinaceae > Pseudotsuga > Pseudotsuga menziesii. The sequence continues at coordinate 8,119 of LPNX010829036.1, forward strand.
CACAATATTTTCATTTGAGAGAACTGTTAGGCTGGAAGAATTCATTAAGCAATACACAGGCTGATACTCACCACACTTGCTATTTCCAAAAGACCTTAGTATCCTCCAGGCAACCACAAGTTTGTTCCCTTATTGAAAATCAAAACTAAAAATCAAAATGAAAGAAAGCGTGACTTGAAACAACTACACAGCTTATTTATGTACAAGGCATAAAAGATCACAGAAAAAAAAAAGTAAGGCTTGAGAACCAAACCATTGACTGGCAAGTTCTCTTCCCATCCCTGTAAATCCTGTAACATATAGGTAGCAGGGCCAAGTTTAGCGGTGATTTGAAACGGACCTACCCATAACTGTTGGAACTTAGTGTGCTTCCCTTACTCATCATGGGGATGATCCCATTTTAGGACAAGGTCCCCTACTTCCAAGTCCTTCTTCCCGGCTTTGTGCTTGTCAAACCATCTTTTCACTACCTCCTGCTGCTGTTGGAAACGTTCTCTAGCTTTGGATCTGGCCTCTTCTGCTTTCAGAAGATTGTATATTCTTACTTGGAGAACTTCATCATCTGACCCCCTAGATTCTTGAGCTAGTATGGAAGACGGGAGCAGGATGTTGGGGGGAAGGATGGCTTCCTTTCCGTACACAAGGGTAAAGGGTGACACTCCTATGGCAGACTTAGGGGTAACTCTGTCAGCCCACAGGGCATTGGGTAAGGCTGAGTGCCAACTTCACTGGTTTTCTATGACGGTCTTCTTCAGGATTCTAATGAGGTTTTTATTGGAGGATTCAGCCAGGCCATTCCCTTGTGGATAATAGTTAGCAGAATAGTGTAATTTTATCTCTTTCTCATGAGAAAATGCAGTAATCTTAATGGATGAAAATTATTTAGCATTATAAAAAACTAACGAACTTGGAACCCCAAACCTGGTCATGATATGGTCTTGTAAAAAATTGATGACTTCATCTTCATTTATCTTGCGCAATGGAATAGCTTCGATCCAGCGGGTGAAATAATCAGTTGCAGTAAGAATATACTTGTGTAGCAGGGAGGAATTTGGCTTTATCTCTCCAATGACATCTATTCCCCATTGCTCGAAAGGCTCATTGATCATTACAGGCTTTAGAGGTGCTGCTGCTCTGGGTAGTCTTCCACCACATCTTTGGCAAGTATCACATTTTCTGACGTGCGCATGTGCATCCCTGAAGAGTGTTGGCTAATAGTAACTGACCCTAAGGATTTTGTGGGCAGTAGTGTCTCCTGAATAATGTCCGCCGGCCGGACCATCGTGTAATTCAGACATTACTTTCTGAGCGTCTTCTCTTTCCAGACATCTTAGAAGGACTCCATCATAGTTTTTTCTGAATAACATGCCTTCTACGAGTTGGTAGGAAGCTGACTTTAGACGCAAAGCTCTTCTTTGTTTGGAACTCCAATGTTCAGGCAATACCCCTGACTGAAGGAAATGTACAAGGTCTCTATACCAAGATTCAGGAGCAGTGAATAAAGGACAAACATCCATTACATGCAATTCAACTTCATTATCCCATGCCTGTTCTTCACTATTACTGCTTCCAGTCATAAGCTTGCATAGCCCTTGACCTTTCACTATAGTGGCTGGTTTGAATTCCAAATCGTATTCTTGAAGGGCTGTTACCCAGTTGCCCCTTCTTTCTCCCAATTCCTTTTGAATGAGAAGGGATCTTACGGCTGGGTAAGGGACTATTACCTTGGTTCTATTTTTTAGTATATAAGGTCTGAATTGCTTGACTGCCTTAAATACTGCGTATGCTTGTTTTTCAATGGCTGGGTAGTTTAATTCAGACCCCTGTAGCCTAGTGCTCATGAAATAAATTGGGAATTCATCACCCCCATCTTCCTTTTGCGTAAGTACGGATGCCAATGAATCATCGGACGCAAAAGTATATATAATAAAGTCTTTGTCAAAATCTGGACTTTTAAGAGAGGGCGCATGTGCAACAGCGGTCTTGATTTTACTGAAAGCATTCTTTTCGGTCTCAGCCCACTTAAACTGTGCGTTTTGCTTGACCATCTGCTGCAATGGTTTGACAGTCTGGGCAAAATCAGGCACGAATCTTCTTACAAAGTTTATTGTTCCCATGAAGGATTGCATTCCCTTCTTATTATGAGGCATGGGAATTTGTTCAATGGCCTTAATCCTTTCTGGGTCTATAGAGATACCTTTCTTTGAAACTATATGCCCCAGTAACTTGCCTTCTGTGACAACGAACACGCATTTTTTAGGATTGAGGGAAATGCCATACTTCCGACAACGCTCGAAAATTTGCTTTAGGTGGAACGCGTGCTCCCCTCTTTTCTTGGAAAATATTGTGATATCATCAAGGTAAACTACCACACTTCATCCTATCAGTCCCCGAAAAGCTATATCCATAGCTCTCTGAAAAGTCGCCCCTGCATTAATCAACCCAAAAGGCATTCTTCTGTAGGCGAAAGTTCCCCATTTAGTTCTGAAAGTTGTCTTTAATCTGTCTTCCTCGGCTACTAGCACTTGGTTGTAACCAGAGAAACCGTCCAACAATGAAAACATTTCAGAACCATAAACCATCTGAAGCAATTGCTCCATGGGAGGTACCGGGTAGTTGTCTTTGTCCGAGGCGCGATTTAGATTTCTGAAGTCCACGCACAGTCTGATCTCTCCCGATTTTTTCCTGACAGGTACCAAGTTTGACACCCATTCAGAATGCCTGAATTTAAAGATAATCCTGGCCTCCAGCAATTTCTTCACCTCGCTTTGAATTAGCGGCTCCAGCTTTGGGTGTATCTTCCTCAACGGCTGCTGATATGGTTTGACGCCTGCTTTTATAGGAATGATATGTTTGATGATATTAGTGTCATAAGTTTTTAAATCTGCATACGTCCATGCGAAGACATATTTGTACTGTTTAAACAAACTGAGGAACTTGTCTCTTTCTGCTGGTGAACAACATTTGCCGAGGTTCACAAACTTGGGCTCCGTTTCAATCCCTAAGTTTATTAGCTCGAACTGTAGAGTGGAGCTGTGCATCTTCACATTAGCGGGTCTTCTAAATTTCTCGTTCAAGTCAAACATTTTTTCTAGCGTCCTGACCCCTTTGGGAATGAAATTGTCATATTTCATTCAGCCTGATGTTCCTCATCATCAATAATGGCTCCTTTAAAGACTTCATCGTTTGTCAAGCATTCAATTATCTGCTGATCATCGTCAAATACTCGCAGGTTGGTGATCATGTCCGGTACTGAAGGCCTGAAAAGCAATTCGATAGAGCATTTGTTATTAGTGGGAACCAACCTGGCGGATGACGTAGCTAAAAGATCAGCGACTGCATTTTTTATCCTTGGAATTGAAATAATGTTAAATGCATGAAAATATTTAAGCAATTCCCATACCTCGTTTTGGTAAGCTTTCAAATGAGGGGAGATGCAGTGTATTTGATTTTTTATCTGCTTTACAACTATTTCTGAGTCCCCAAAAACTTTTAAATTACAAACCTGTAGCTCAATCGCTTTCTTGAGTCCCTGTAGTAATGCTTCATACTCAGCTGTATTGTTAGTACACTCAAATTCTAACCTACAGGACAAGAAGTATTTATTTTTTTGTGGATCAATAAGGACGCATCCGGCCCCTGACCCTTCTAACATTTTTGAGCCGTCGAAATATAAAGTCCAGATAACATTATCTACTAGAAATGAACCTACTCCTACAGCTAAATCTACTATTCTACAGTCAAGCTCATCAGCCTGAAAAAAACGAAGGAGATCAGGTTGGGTGTTAGGTGTGCCGCTAGCCTCTTCCGTTTGATAATTCCCTGGTTCTAGTTCAAGAAAGTAGTTTCCCAATACAGATTCAACTGGTACATTCTTCCCATCCAATTGGGTGACATTGTACTTCATATGAGGTTCTCTCAAAACCTTGATCTGATTAGGACTCCCTTTGTACGGCAACCAAAGATGTGACCAATCTGTGGTGAAATACCCATTTAATTTGGCTGACCAATCTCTACTCAAGACCAAGCCGTAAGCATCTGGTATGTCAGCCACTACGATGTTAATAACTTGGCATACTCTGCTGTCAGATGCTAGGCGAATTAGGACGTCCTCCATTTCACCAATCACCTTGACGTCTGTCCTATCCAATTGCACCACCCTCCACGTGGATGGCTTAGGCTGCCCATTTATTTTCTTACATACTGATATGGGCATGACATTAATTGACGCCCCTGAATCCGCTAGACAATTGTGCATGTTATGATTAAAAATTTCAAACGTCAAGAGGAAAGGTGGATGTTTGGCTTTAGACTTACCTCCAGTACTGGCTTCCCTGATTTCTTCTTCCTCCCGAGGCTGATTGTCTGTGGGCAACTTCTCTTCCGATGTTTCCAGCGCTTTCAACAATTTTTCCTTTTGCTGAGGCACTTTGCACATTTCAAACAGCGGGACGTTTGCCTTTATCTTATTTAAATCTTCAACAATGTCATATTCGATTAGTTGTCTAATGGACTGAGATTTATCAGCATTCGCATTCTCTTCATTTGGCCTGGGCGGCGTCTTGTTTTGCTTCGGATTCTAGCTGGTAATGGTAAATTCCGGAATCTGACCAGCCAATGATTTGTCTTGAAATTTCTTTTTTATATTTCTTTGCAGCCTTTGAATCTTTGGGAGTAGAATACTGTCATCACTAACCTCCCCTTTGCTCCTAGTTGTAACGTTAGCCTCCCTGATATCTTTGCATCCCTGTGTATTTTCTTCTTCTGTGTCTAGTACAGAGACAGAACTCCATAATGTTATAGTTTCTTCCTCCTGATCCTTCGTAGAAGTGGATGCGGCATTTTCTTTCCTTTCATCATCATCTTCTTCTGTCAATCTTGAATCCAACATCTGATTCATGACCAATGTCATAGAATTTATCCATTGCGGACAGTTTTTTTCGGAATGAGGCTGTTGATGAAAAGTACAGAAATTTTCCATCCCTATTTCTGTCAGATTCATGGACGCCGTTTTCTGAGGAGGAGTTTGGGTCTGGTTGCTATCTTCTCTTTTCTTATAGTATGGCCTGAAAAACTTTTGTGTTTCTTTTTCCTTTTCTAAGTCTATGATCTTATTGGACAGCTTTTGCATCATTTTAGCCATACTTTCATAGTCTGGCGTCTTTTCTTCTTTCGTCTTGGTGAACAGCAAGGTTTTTCTTCCCGCACCTCTCTCTCCTGATTGCTCCGGATAGTCCTCCACACTTTCTCTCTCCGCTTCCACCACTTCTACCTCTTCATAGGTCTTTGTCAATGTAGGCTTGGCTCTGCCTTTTGCGAACATGGCTAAATCAGGACCCAACGCTGAAGTATAGTATTCGATCAGTACTTTGTCTGAAGGCTTATCTGTTTCGGAGAAGTTTTTTAGATATGCTGCAAACCTTTGTGTGAAGCTGTGCACTTTTTCTTTTTTCTCTTTATTCAATGCACACAGTCCTTTCATGAGGGCGACGTGAGTCTTTTGGACGGAATACTTACTTCTGAACATTCTCTCGAAATTATCCCAATCTGGGATAGAATTGGCGGGCAATCCAAAATACCACGAAGCCGCAGCTCCTTTGAGGGTATGTGGGAAAAGTCTACAAACCACATCTTCATGCTCCCCTGCCCTTAATCCTTCTATAGCCAAGTAAAAACTCTGCAAGTGGTCGTCTACCAATATCTTCTCATTGGGATCAAACTTAGGCAATAACTTTTCGAAGGCTTGAGGTAGGTCGTGCAGAGGTGGGGTCAGATTTAGAGGTGATCTGGCTTTCCATGCGGGCGGTGGAGGATTAGGTGGGGGTTTATTGGCGTTAACACCGGCCATGAGTCGGGGTGGAGAATGCGGAGGTGAGACAATAGGGGTGGGAGGATGTGAACCAACAGGGGTGTGAACAGGAGAGGTGTCAGGAGCGTCTGGGCCTATTTGGTTCAAAGGCAATTCAATCTCTTGTAAGGCAGTCTCCACAAGCTCTTGCCAGTCTCCAACCAACACCGAATCTTCTATTATAGGACGGTATTTCTTCTTGTACTCTCTTCTAGGAAACTCGGGGATAATTGGCAACCCTCCGATCTTCTTTACATACGCACGGGTATGTCTTCTTAGATCATTTACAATTTCATTGCGAACAGGATATAGATGTTCTCTGTTTTCTTCTTCTGGAATTGGATTTAGTGGTCCACTACCTTCAGAATTGTGACCAGCGGAATAATCTCTGTAAAATGGGTTTCCTCGGCCAGCCATGCACTGGCGGCCCTCCTTCTAGTGCCAAAACTGTTGAGGCCTGGAAAATCGCAGGCGGCAACAGTAAGGGATTCTCCCCAATCAGCGTTCCCAACTAGCCCGTTGACTGTTTGGAATAGGGAATCCGTCCGGTTTGCGGTCCGGCTACCGTAGGTCAAGTAACAAAACAAAGGCTTTACCGGTTGCGGCCCGGCCCACCGAGTTTTTGTATTTTGACTTAAAGAAATGATATGCACGTGCCTAACTAAATTCAGGGTGATAAAGATGCAGGGAGTGGTCACAAAGTGATGCACAGGTTCTTACCTCTCGTCTTCTGCTCACCGGCAACCAAACCAGATACAAACAAAAATAAACTAACTATCTAAACTATCCCTAGGGAGAAAAGTTATCATTTTAGATGAGCAATACATTTTCACATACAATAAGAAGAACCACAGGGAGCTGCTACTTCTTCTACAGCACATGAACGCTTACAGATATTCAAATAACCATATAGCCGATCATTTTATAACACATTTATCGCTCATAGTGGAAATATACCAGAGATTACTGAAGTGCATTCAACAAGAACATAGGTTCAAAACATTAAATACTCTTACAGTAAATGAAATACCACTGAAAACAAATTAATTCCTCTTCAACATCATTCATTGAATTGCATCGATACATTCCACCTTTTACTCTTTCCAGCAGGCAAAATTGTAGTTTTCTTAGCAAAACGAGGTAGCTCATCTTACAAGTAAACAATTACAAAATATTCCAGCGGAAAAAATCCCTTTTCTAGTACTACTTCTCTCTATTTAAACTAGAACTGCTCTCCCCTGAGCTGCCCTCCAGCGTGTGGCTTTTCAGCATCCTTGACGATTCATCTTCTTCCCTGACTGTTGCATTTTCCCAATCATTTCATAGGCGTTTATCTTCTGCACAGCAACTGATGGATCTGCCTCGTCGGTGGCTCTGTTGTTTGTTTGTTTTGTCCTTTTCCTCGCTCTCGATTGCTTCAGCGATCTATGGGAGTCCGCCTGCAAACAACTTTGGTGCATTATCTATTTCACTGAAAACTTAAACATTCAAACTTTCCAACCCAAATGATAGATCCACAAGGGGTCGGCCTGGTTTGTCCGGGCGAGTACTTACTTAGTCTTAAGGCTACAAACTGTAAATCAGCGGTCGGCCAACTTCTGCATTGGGCGGGACAAGACCTCAAGGGCCGCAACGGCGGAGGAGCACAAGAACCGGATGATCGAGGACACGGGCGAACAAAGGAGGAGATCAGGCGTCAGGAAAAGAGCACTTCGGGAACCAGGAAGGGTGTCACAGCCGCAACGGCGGACGGCACTAAGGTCGGAGACAGGCGACGAGCTGAAAGAAAAAGTTCAGGCGGGGAGGACAAGATCGGACGTCGGATGAAACTTGAAACGGAGGCCAACTTCCTTTCTCCGGCCGCAATGGCGGGCGAATAGTAACTTTTGAGAAAGCGATCTCAACCTTCAAAAGGAATCGGGCGTCGACGAGAACTGGACTTCGGATGAAAGACCACTCGGGGAGCCACAACGGCGGATGAGCTAGCACATCATGGCTTCCGATCTAACAGCAAAAGGCCCGATCATAAGGAAGAATAATCAATAAAAACAGTACTAAGGATCAATTACAGCTAAAAACGCTTTTCCTTTATTAAGGCAAGGTTTTATTCTTCTATGACTGGTAAGCCTAACAACACGACTCAAAACGCACTGTGCATGGCGCACAAAATAGCGGGCGCTTAGCTTCGAAATAAAATGAATAGAAAGCATGCTTGAGGGGTTCAGGCCATTACTGATCAAACCACAAAAGATGAGGAGGGGCCCATGAAATTTAATTAAAACTAAATTCGGGGAGAAACGTTGCGGTAGCAACACGGTGACAGCACCCTAGAAAACTGTACAGGCTCATCTCACGGTCCATCTTAAACCGAGTAATGCGATACTACCCCAGACTGGTTTGGGTTCGAATTCGACCGTGAACATGGTTGCTCTAAACAATGAACTGAAAACAACACTGAGGTCATGGTTTGCAGAATGCGGGTGACCGGACCAGTGGAAACAAACCTGGTATTCCCCTAGGAAATCCATGAAATCCTTCCCCGGACCGCCGAACACAAAATGGGGCAACAGGTGCAGACAGTGTAACGGCCATCTGCACCGGTTTCCCCAACCATCGAGTGTAGGCTGTAAGACTATAACGGCCACGAAATAAAACATTTATTAGACCACAAAGACCCCCCCACTAACAGTCACGCCATTCACTTCGGAATATATACATGTCAAGACGGGAACCTAAGTAAAACCCTAACCGCGGAGATAAGAAATTAGCTCGTCCAATCGAACGGAATGGGAAAACGAGTACAAGGGCCTACCTGGCATTGTTGCGGGACTGGAGGGAGGAAAACCATTGAGATTTCACGACGGGGCCACCTAGGAGTGAGGGTACCGACGACGAGAATCCTGGTTCGCTCAAGCGAAAATGACAACGCAGAGAAAGTCCCAAAATAACAATAAAATAATAAACTACCCGACCCACTATATATATATACCCCCGGTCAACTATACTCGACGGGAAAAAAGGTCATCGGGCGACTAAAAGCAAGGGATCGGCGACCATATCAACACTGCCTCCGTAACGTCGGACGATGAAACAGTTGGGAGAACCGTCGAGGCGACGACAGAGACAAAACGATACTCGCATCGGAGCTCATACGACTAAAGCATCGGAGCGATAGAAGGCTGGAGAGCCGTAACGGTGAAAACACAAAAGAAATCAAGTTCCGCAGACCGGAAAAAATCGGAGAAAAATCCAACATGACTTTAACCAAGAAACAAAGGTTCCGTGGAAAATAAAATCAAACCATGCCGGAAAGATAATGATATTCAAAGCCGCAACGACGGATGCTGAAAACTCAAGGATCAATGAAACAAAATGGTGGGGGCGAAAAGGTTAATGCAATCATCGGGGAACTTCGTAATGCGCCATCTGCAACTACGGAAAACGTAAAGACAATCGGTTCCGACGGGATTCCAACAAAACATCGATGGAGACAATAAATCTTGAATCGGACCCGATTTATTGTTACATCTCCGCAACGACGGGTGCATAGATGACTAGATTTTCGACTTGAACATCCAAACGCCTTCGATGGCAAGGTAAAACTAAAACAAAGGTACAACGTTGCTGGCACAACAATAATCTTTCCGCAGAACATCAAGCAAACTCAAAAGCTGAGCCAAAATGAATTAAAGGAGGGTCCCGATTTTTTTTTTGAATTTTGGGAAAATATTGCAGCTGCAACATGTTCCAAGATCAATCGAAACCTTGCAACACAATTAGCCATGGTTCATTTCGAAAGCAAGGTCATTCATGAGTTTATGGTGAAGGATGAAAAATGAAATATTTCCGAAGGATTCATTTATAAAGGAGAAAATTATGTTCAAATGGTATATGTAGCATCTTGAAGAAGTTGGTGGAAAATAGTCCAAAGGTTTCATCATTCATATTTTTTGAGACAAGATGAATACCCAATTGATTGAATGAAATGCAAAAAAGTGCCATGTTTCATTAGAGGAAATTTGGGGTCTAAAATGGGCCTTATAAGAAAATGCGCCAACAATAAATTTTGTGAGTTGGAATTTAGGAACCAATATAATTTCAATAAAATGAGTCAACCATAATGGTTGAATTGACATATTTGTCATAAAAGAAAACTACTTTTTTTCTTCGTATTTTCGACATATCTCCATGTGTTTTTACTCAAATTCCGATCGGGAGAGCTCGTCGGATGCGGAAATTAATTTTGCATCCAACGAGTACCCACACTGCATACTTTTGAAGAGTGGTTTTATTTTTTAACAAGCTTGAAACCAAAAGTAAACTATGCTCAAAAGGTCATTTCATGGTTTTAGCGAGCTCAAAACTAAATAAAGTATGCTCAAAATGACTCCCATTGACGGGTATTTCCTAACATGATGTCTAGTGGTTGGTACTTTCCCCTAGTATAGCTATCAAGTAGCTTAACATAAACAAAGGGTGGATGCATGCCCCTCAATATTTGTTTCGTTTACTTTACAAGAAGAGGAAATGAAGGTTTAAATATTGAGTCTTGACACAATGGAAGAATCTGTTTCATTTTTTAACGAGATTGACACAGATAAAAGGAACTATGCTCACATACTTGTTTCATTTTTTAATGAGCTTGACACAGAAAACAAACTATGCTCGCCAACCTCCTCCTACCCAACATGATATACATAGGTTAGTAGGTTTCTCCTGTTACATAAAAGCTAGCGGCTTAACTCCAGTATGATGTCCAGAGGCTGGAGCCATGCCCCCCATTTTACCTATTATGGGAAGAAGCTAACTAGAAGGGGAAGGAACCACAAGAACATGCGACACATTCAGGGAAGTCTGATGACTAGGAGTAATGTGATGGTTAGGTGTAACAAAGGAAATCTGATAAATGGTCACAATCTTCCCATCATGGGGAAAATTCATAACTCTAAAGAGTGTGGACATTACAACCTTCATGGCGTAAACATAATCACGTCCAAGGAGAAGATTGAAATATAAAGGACCTTGGACCACCATAACATCAATACAGATAGTTTTCTATCCTATTGTTATAGGTAAAAGAGGAAGGATCCCTAAGCAATAGGCCTTCAGTTAAAATCCAGTATTTGATTGGTGGCTGACACATGCTGAGGAGAACCTAAAGCTTGCCAAGCTGTTGAGGATAAAATGATAACATAATCCCCTTTGTCAACAATAGTGCGAAGCATCCGTCTAATAGTAACTTTCAACACTATCTATAAAGGAACACTCGAATGAAGACGATACATTGTTAGGTTACTCCAGTCAAAAGAAATAACCTCACTAATTGGAGAGGGTTTTGTCGAAAGAGACAAAATTTACTCTTGTCGAGAACAATTAGAACAAAGCATAAAAACTTGAAGAGAAGAACAAGATGAATATTTGGTTAAAGCAACTACTTTAGTCATAACACTCTCAGATGAAAGAGTGGGATCGGGTGGAGATGACATTGACTCGAGCACTTTAACTTTACTCTTCAAAGGAAGAGTGGGATAAACCATAGATGAATCTGGATTGACCACTTGGAATTCACTCTTGGAAGGAAGAGTGGGATCAACCACAGATGAAATGAAATCGACCACTTGGTAAACTAGTGGGGGTTCAAGAGACAACTTATGATAATTTGTTGGAATCCATTGACGAGAAATAGTAATATCTTCCAAAAACTTAGAAGCTTCATCCATGAGAGGACAAAGGTAAGTAAAGTGCATGTTCTTACATAGCAAGCAAGGATTTATGAATTTATCCTTCCGACTCTTAACCAAAGAGTCACTGGTTGAGGGGGGGTCATTAGTATGATGACCAAAGGATGATGGCATAAATTACTGGGAGACCTTAGACCATTCTTCTACAACTAGAGCCAGACCATGAAAATATTCCAGAAGGTGATCACCCTTGTAAAGCTTACAAGGGAATTTTGGTTTATGCCATCTTTGGGTGTGTAGATCAACACTCTTCGCACTCGGAGGAGTAATTGGTTGAGACTTGTTTTTTTGTTTGTTTTCTTCTTCTTATTATCCACCTGCCTACTAGTACTACACATTTCAATAGGCGAAGAGGGAGAAAGGGGAGAAGGCACATCAGGCGAAGAAGGAGAGGGATCAACATGAGGTTGGTGCTCTCGCGATGAAGGGTTAGGATCTGAAGCAATTGGTGTAGATGGAATAACTGGACTGGAGAATAACCAAATAGGTAATTTGATAGTCAATCCAGGAAGGCTTAATCTATCCATGAGAGGAGGACCAACATCCCCATATGGAGGGAAAACAAAAGACGTGCTTGGTAAAGGAGTCTCTTGGTTGGTAGTCCTAGAAGGTGAAGCCATAAATATGTAACAAAACTATCTCTCTCTTCTAAAAAATCCTAACTATATAGAAAGAAAACACTACTCAAACTAAAGAAACAAACAAAATATGTGAGAGGAGTGGATTAAAGGTATGGAACCTCACGGGATTGTCAAACCATCACAACTCTCTATATACCACAGAGTCCAATAGTTAAACGAGGTGAGGAGGATCAATCGTCGCTCACCTGAATACCCAACTACCTGGATGGCACGTGCATAGTAATATCCCCTAGTGCTGTTCTCGGTGTATTGCGATGATAGGATGACTAAAGGGCTATACTCGGATGGTCACATGATTCCTAAAAGTCTCCCTATATACACAAGGTACGTGGGAGCTCCACTCCTTATTAGTGTTGTCTAATGCACAACCATTCACAAGGGGCCTTCCGATATACAATCGAGTACGTGAAGTATCTTTCGATATACCTCAAGGGTACGTGAAATGTCATTCTATATACCGATGGTACGTGGAAGAACCGCACAGGTCTCGGGTTGCAGTGCAGGCAATAGATGACATCTCCTATGTTTAATGACATCGAAACACGTCTCTAACCTATCACACAAATTGCTAAAGATTTTAAACCTAAGCTAGTGCTTAATTTTATCTTGAATGGTTAGGTGGATGCATGAGGTGAGGACATAAAAAATAAAACCATGCAATATGATTGTGAAAAATTTCACTTTAACTTTAAAGGTATTCCCTACTTAAGGAATGGAGAGAGAGGTTCAGTTTATTTGAAACATAGAATAAATCCCATACACAAATAAAACAAACTTGCTTATATGATCCGTTCCCAATTGAAACAAACAAAATCTTATTTTTTTGAACTGAAAAAAAAGTGAGATCTATAATGAAAAGCAAGAAAATATTGTTACAAATTTATACAAAAGTGTTCAAATTTTTCAACTAAAGCGAGAATAAACCGATCGCAAAATTATACACTAACTTTCATATGGAATTTTCCACAATTTGTGAAAAAAAGAAAAAACACACAAAAATCATGTATAACAAATGAAGAAAAACTGAAATGAATCTTTTCTTGTTCTGTGAAATAAGGATAGAAATCAAAGATCTAACAAAACCAAGTTCTATTCAAAGCCAACTATGAAGCTTTAAAGACCAACATCAATCACAATTCTTGAAAGTACCTATGGATTAATACACGATCATTTATTTATTTATTTTTGATTCAGTTTTTTGTTAAAAAAATGAATTACATAGTTCAAACAACAACTGTAACTATCTGAAGCATGCATCTCAAATACCAAAACAAACGTTTAATAATCAAACACCAAACAAGGATAAGAAGAATACCTAGCACCGCTTCTACAGGTGTTGAGAAGGGTGTTACCATCTCGAGCACTGCTTCTTGTACACAGAAATAGAGTGGTGGTACTACTTCTTGTAGGTTCACATCAGAGCGTTACCAGCTCCAGCACCGCTTCTTTCACACAGAAACAGAGTGGTGGCACCGCTCTATTCTAACAGAGAAAAGGCGGTGATCACTCCAGAAATGCACTTATAACACAACCCAGGAGTGGTACCCGAGATGGCGATTTGAAAAATAAAAAAATGAAACAAAAAATTAATTTACAGTTAAAAAAATGAACCCAAACAATCACTAGAAAACCCAGTGAACGAAAAATATGAAGATCCAAAGGCAGACAGAGGAAAATCAATCAAATTCAAAGCAGATCTACAGATCTATGAATGGAAAAATCAAATTTACAAATTGAAAATGAAGGTGGAAGTTTCAACTTACCAATGATTCAGAATTCGAAGTAGTCCCCAGTGGAGTCGCCATATTTGTTGCTAGGAAAAATGCACCTCCTGCGGACAGGAGCTATTCCTCTAGTCTGAATGTTTCAAATCTAGAACAAATAGTTCACAACAGAATTGGAAGAATTTCCCTAGAATGGGTGGATATATGGAAAGAGTCTCTTTGATGGAATAGTGTAGCTGTTTCCTGTAATGATAGCTCTTCATGGATGTATCTGCATGATCACATGAAAATCAACAAATAAGATAAAAAAGCACCAAAATATGATCCACTATTCTATGTTAGTGACTAAGGAATCCAACAATAAAATACATGATAATGACACAACATACTTTCTGGGAAATGAACAAATTTTGCATTAAAGAATGAAGAAGAATTTTACAACCTTTTCCTTAGTGTCGATATGATCCTTCACAATGCGGATATCTTGTCCCCAAAAGCTCCAACTTGCTCGCTCTATGCTCACCCTACTGATTTAGGCTAGAATGTCAATGCAACAACATAACTTTGCTCTCTATCAACCATGGATATGAGCCTGATTTTATAGGCCTTGGGAGGATAGGGATGGTTGACTAAATGGTGGGTGAGGTGGATAGGAGATCCAAAAAGGATGGATCTCGAGTCTAGGTGGTCCTCAGGTGTAGGGATAAGGGTGCCATGAATCCTTCCTTCAAGAAGCATCGTGGAAACCTCTCTTTTTAACTTTTTACCAAGGCCACCGCTTCTTTCTCACTATGACAGAGTGGTGATAGGGAATAACCATGCCTTGTATAAGAGGTAAAGGTAGTAGCAGCGCCTATTGTCAAAAGAGTAAAGGCATTGCTGAAGAAGGTACCACTTATTGACTTAAAGGCAGGAGCCGTGCTGGATTCTTATATGTAGGATTGATGTCTGGGTCAGTGTTTCACTTCACAATTTGGGATTCAGGGAAAATACTGATGTTTGGGACCTCATCACATGATGATGACGAGATTTATGTGTAACACAATTCCCCCCAAAGCATGAGGATAGAGGGATACGATAGGCGAGAGCTTTGAAAGAGCAAGTTATCACTTCGAGGAAAGAATCGACTTGATTGGAGATCATCAAACATGCATCTACAACACATCAATATTTTTGACTCATGAACATATGTGTCCTCATCATGGTTGCAGACCAATATAAGTCAAATCCATGAGAGATATTAACAAACATGGCTACTAGAATACAACGTAGATCCATGTGATAGAGGACTCAAACTTGGGACATAACTACTAGAAATAAAATGTATATCTATGCCAAATGAACACAAATTCGAGCACAACCACGTCCATACAAATGTGGATCCATGCTGAGAATTCATACAATATACTCCATATCAACCTGGGGAGAAAGCTATGAGTGATTTTTAACAGATACCTAGGGTATTCGTCTCATCTTCCACAAAGTACGATTCTATCCATTTGATTACAATGATTTGGAGTCGAACATGGTAGAAACCACTTGATTACCTACCAATGATGTGAACCGTTAACAAGTGAGAGGGAGATGACCATTGATGTCAATGATTCCCAAGGTACCCTAGTACAATCTCCTGAGTGTGAATAGATGATATGATGTCGAACACTCAGTCGAATCTATTGATCAAAGGTCAATGATGTGAACCTATGTCAAGAGTGAGAGAATATGTCATTAAGGAATACAGACCTCAAGGTACTAATTTGTTTCTCAGACTAATTCCTGGATGATGAGCTGAAGTCAATAGGAATAGTCTCGTCGAAGGAGGGCCATGATGATCAATCCCACATCGACGAAATGAAACTCAGAACACAGTTCTGGAATGTTGTAGATGATGTAACCATAGGACTGACTCAAAAGGCACTGGCACAAAGGTTGTTTTAACTATAGGCGTAAACTCAAGACAATTTCCATTTTGAACATAAAGCGGACCGACCGAAGACTTTGTAGCATTGAATTGACGAGGTGGAACACAATGCGACAATGGACAATGCATTCTTTGAAATACTCAAAGGAGTGACATGACTCATGAAAGTGGATCGACTCGGAGACAAGACGAATACCCAATTGAATGAATGAAATGCAGAAAAGTGCCATGTTTAAAGGTGATTAACAATTGCCATTATTGCAAATGAAATGTATTTCCCTTTCCCCTAATTTCCCCATCATGATTGATGAGTGCCTCTTTTTCGTTTTTACGAGTTCAAAGAGGGTAACAAACACTCATTGTAGCTCATCCAAATACAAGTCCATTCTCATATGTTTTACGAACCTAAGAAAGGAGGGGTTCGTTCCCAAAAGAGGGTCTCTCAGTGTTTGATTTAACGAGTCCATTGAAAGTTAACTCAGCTTCGTACATGTTAAGAGTGTCTGAACGAAAAATGGAAGAAGACTCAAGAGGGTCCTTTTTTCGTCATTAGTCAATCCGAACCGAAAAAGATAAAATATCGTCAGAAAGGCGACTCTTCAAGTAATTTTACGAGCGTGAAGAAGACTAGTTTGCTCGGCAATATTTTCACATTTTAAGAGTCCGAAAAGAGCTTAAATAGGACTATATTAGGGTTCTTTTTTCATAAGCCAATTTTAACGAGTTTGAAAAACAGTAAAATTATACTCGATACCTCTTCACTAAGTCTTTTACGAGCACGCCGAAGGTATAAAAGGAACTAGGAACCTTTTTCATGTTTGAATCCAAAGCAGAAAAAAGCGATAAAGTATGCTCAAACCAGTTTTGATGTTTTGACCAGAGCACAAACAATGAAAAGTAAGCTCAAAAAGACCTGTTTCATTTTTACACAAGCTTGAAAAAGAAAATAACTATGCTTGAAACAAGGTTTCATTTTTATGCAAGCTTGGAACCAAAAGGTAAACTTTGCTTAAAACAACCTATTTCATTTTTTAACGAGCTTGACATAGAAAAAGAATTATGCTCAGGTGGTTTCATTTTTATGCAATCTTGAAACCAAAAGGTAAACTATTCTTTAGGAGTGGTTTTATTTTTTAATGAGGTTGAAACCAAAAGTAAACTATGCTTAAAATGTCATTCCATGGTTTAGTGAGCTCGAAACTAAAGAAAGTATGCTCAAAATGACTCCCATTGACGGGTATTTCCCAACACGATGTCCAATGGTTGGTACTTTCCCCTAGTATAACTGTTAAGTAGCTTAATATCAACAAAGGGTGGATGCATGCCCCTCAAGCTTCATTTCATCTGCTTTAAAAGCAGAGGAAATGAAGGTTCAAATATTGAGTCTTGACACAATGGAAGAATCTATTTCATTTTTTAACAAGCTTGACACAGATATAAGGAACTATGTTAACAGACTTGTATCATTTTTTAACGAGCTTGACACAGAAAAAGAACTATGCTTGCCAACCTGCTCCTACCCAACATGATATCTAGAGGTTGGTAGGTTTCCCCCATTACATAAAAGCTAGTGTCTTAACTACAGTATGATGTCCAGAGGTTGGAGCCATGCTCCCCATTTTACCTATGATGGGAAGAAGTTAACTAGAAGGGGAAGGAACCACAAGAACATGCGGCACATTCAGGGTAGTCTGATGACTAGGAGTAATGCGATGGTCAAGTGTAACAAAGGAAAGTTGATCAATGGCCACAATATTCCCATCATGGGGAGAATGCATAACTATAAAGAGTGTGGACACTACAACCTTCATGGCGTAAACATAATCACGTCCAAGGAGCAGATTGAAATCTAAAGGACCTTGGATTAGCATAACATCAATACAGACAGTTTTCCCTCCTAATGTAATAGGTAAATGAGGAAGGATCCCTAAAGGTGAAGTAGGCCTTTGGTTAAAATCCAGTATTTGATCAGTGGCTGGCACAAGATGAGGAGAACTTAAAGCTTTCCAAGCAGTTAAGGATAGAATGCTAACACAAGCCCCTTCATCAACAATAATGAGAAGCATCCGTTTAGTAGTAACTTGCACAACTATTTGGAAAGGAACACTCGAATGAAGACAAGACTCTGTTAGGGTACTCCAGTCAAAGGAAATAACCTCACTACATGGAGAGGGTTCTGTCGAAATATACAAAATTTCCTCTTGTCAAGAATAATCAGAAAGAAGCATAAAAACTTCAACATGTTTTAGTTCACTCTCTACTGGAAGAGAAGAACAAGACGAAGATTTGGTCAAAGTGACTACTTCAGTATTATCACTCTCGGATGAAATAGTGGGATCGGGTGGAGATGACATCGACTCGACCACTTTAAATTCACTCTTCAAAGGAAGAGTGGGATCAACCACAGATGAATCCTAATTGACCACTTGGAATTCACTCTTGGAAGGAAGAGTGGGATCGACCACGGATGAAATCGAAGCGATCACTTGGTAAACCAGTGAGGGTTTCAAGAGACAACTTACGATAATCTGTTGGAATCCATTGACGAGAAACAATGATTTATTCTAACAACTTAGAAGGTTCATCCATGAGAGGACAAAGGTAAGTAAAGTGCATGTCCTTATAGAGAGGACAAAGGTAAGTAAAGTGCATGATTTATTCTAACAACTTAGAAGGTTCATCCATGAGAGGACAAAGGTAAGTAAAGTGCATGTCCTTATAGAGCACGCAAGGATTTCTGACTTTACCCTTCCGACTATTAACCAAAGATTCACTGGTTGAGGGGGGATCGTCAATATGATGAATGAAAGTTGATGAAATCGGCTGCTGAGAAACCTTAGAACATTCTTATAAAACTAGAGCCAGACCATGAAAATGTTTCAGAAGGTGATAACCCTTGCAAACCCTACAAGGGAATTTTGGCTTACGCAGTCTTTGGGTGTGCAGACCAACACTCTCCCCACTCGGAGGAGTATTTGGTTGAGAATTCATTTTCTGTTTGTTTTTATTCTTCTTAATATTCCTTTTCTTCTTCTTCTTATCCACCTGACTACTAGTAGTACAACTTTCAACAGGAGAAGAGGGAGAAAGGGGAGAAGACACATCATGCGAAGAAGGAGAGGGATCAACATGAGGTTGGTGCTCTCGCGATGAAGGGTTAGGATCTGAAGCAATTGGTGTAGATGGGATAACTGGACCGGGGAATAACCAAACAGGTAATTCGATAGTCAATCCAGGAAGGCTTAATGTAGCCATGAGAGGAGGACCAACATTCCCATATGGAGGGAAAACAAAATACGTGCTTGGTAAAGGAGTCTCTTGGTTGGTAGTTCTAGAAGGTGAAGCCATAACTATGTAACAAAACTATCTCTCTCTTCTAAAAAATCCTAACTGTACAGACAACAAGCGCTACTCAAACTAAAGCAACAAGAAAAATATGTGAGAGGAGTGGATTAAAGGTATGGAATGTCACGGGATTGCCAAACAATCACAACTCGCTATATACCACATGGTCCAACAGTAAAACACGACGAGGAAGATCAACTATCTCTCACCTAAATACCTGACTACCTAGACATCATGTGCATAGTAATCTCCCTGAGTGCTATTCTCGGTGTATTGCGATGATAGGATGACCAAAGGGTTGTACTAGTATGGTCATAGGATTCCTAAAAGTTTCTCTCGACATACGCAAGGTACGTGGGATCTCCACTCGGTAGTAGTGCTGTCTAATGCACAACCGTTCACAAGGGGCCTTCCAATATACAACTGAGTATGTGAAGTACCTTTCGATATACCTCAAGGGTACGTGAAAGGCTGTTTTATATACTGACGGTACATGGAAGAACCACGCAGGTCCTAGGTTGTAGTGCAGGCAATAAACGACAAATCCTACATTTAACGACACTGGAACACGTATATAACCTATCACACAAATTACTAAATATTTTAAACCTAAGCTAGCGCTTAATTTTATCTTGAACGGTTAGGTGGATGCATGAGGTGAGGACATAAAAAGTAAAACCATGCAGTATGATTGTGTGAAATTTCACTTTAACTTTAAAGGTATGCCCTACTTAAGGAAGGGAGAAAGAGGTTCAATTTATTTGAAACATAGAATAAATCCCATACACAAATAAAACAAACTTGCTTATATGACCTGTTCCCAATTGAAACAAACAAAATCTCCTTCTTTTTGAACTAAGAAAGAAGTCAGATCTCTAATAAAAAGCAAGAAAAGATTGTTACAACTTTATACGAAAGTGTTCATATTTTTCAACTAAAGATAGAATAAACTAATCACAAAATTATACAATAACTTTCATATGGACTTTTCCACAATTTATGAAAAAAGGAAAAACACACAAAAATCATGTATAACAAATGAATAAAAACTAAAATGGATCTTTTCATGTTCTGTGAAAGAAGGATAGAAATAAGAGATATAAAAAAACCAAGTTCTATTGAAAGCCAACTATGAAGCTTTAAAGACCAACATCAATCGCAATTCTTGAAAGTACTTATGGATTCATACACAAGCATTTTTTTGATTTTTGATTGAGTTTTCTGTTCAAAAATGAATTGCAGAGTTCAAACAACAACTGTAACTATCTGAAGCATGCATCTCAAATACCAAAACAAGCATTTAAGAATCAAACACCAAACAAGGATAAGAAGAATACCTAGCACCGCTTCTACAGGTGTTGAGCAGGGCGTTACCAGCTTGAGCACTGCTTCTTGTACATATAAATAGAGCGGTGGCACAATTTCTTGCAGGTTCACACCAGAGCGTTACCAGGTCCAACACCGCTTCTTTCACACATAAATATTGGGGTGGATCCTCTCTATTATAATAAGGAAAAGGCGGTGAGAACTCCAGAACCGCACTTATAAAACAGCCCAGGAGTGGTGCTCGAGATGGCGATTTGAAAAATAAAAAATGCAACAAAAAGGTAAGTTATAATTGAAAGAATGAACCCAAACAATCACCAAAAAACCCAGTGAACCAAAAATATGAAGATCCAAAGGTAGATAGAGGAAAATCAATCAAATTCAAAGCAGATCTACATATCTATGAATGGAAAAAGCAGATCTACAAATTGAAAATGAAGGTGGGGGTTTCAACTTACCAATGATTCAGAATTTGAAGTAGTCCCCAGTGGAGTCACCAGATTTTTTGCTAGGAAAAATGCACCTCCTGCGGACAGGAGCTGTTCCTCTAGTCTGAATGGTTCAGATCTAGAACAAATAGTTCACAACAAAATTGTTAGACTTTCCCTAGAATGGGTGGAGATATGGAATGAGTCTCTTTGATGGAATAGTGTAGCTGTTTCCTGTAATGATATCTCTTCATAGATGTACCTACATGATCACATGAAAACAAAAAAATGAGATAAAAAAGCACTAGAATATGATACACTATTCTAAGTTAGTGACTAAGGAACCCAGCAATAAAATACATGATACTGCCACGACATACTTTATGGGAAATGAACCAATTTTGCATTAAAGAATGAAGAAGAAATTTACAACCTTTTCCTTAGTGTCGATATGCTCCTTCACAATGCCGATATCTTGTCCCCAAAAGATCCAACTTGCTCCCTCTATGCTCACCCTACTCATTTAGGCCAGAATGTCAATGCAACAACATAACTTTGCTCTCTCTCTACCATGGATATGAGCCTTCTTTTATAGGCCTTGGGAGGATAGGGATGGTTGAGTAAATGGTGGGTGAGGTAGATAGGAGATCCCAAAAGGATGGATCTAGAGTCCAGGTGGTCCTCATGTGTAGGGATAAGGGTGCCACGAAGCCTTCCTTCGAGAATATTCGTGGACACCTCTCTTTTTAACTTTTTACCAAGGGCACCGCTTCTTGCTCACTATGATAGAGCGATGGCATGGAAGAACCATGCCTTTTACAAGAAGTAAAGGCGGTGGCACCACCTATTGTCAAAAGAGTAAAGGAGTTACTGAAGAGGGTACCACTTATTGAATTAAAGGCAAGAGCGGTGCTAGATTTTTATATGAAGGATTGATGTTTGGGCCAGTGTTTCACTTCACCATTTGGGATTCAGGGAAAATAATGATGTTTGGGACCTCATCACATGATGATGACGAGATTTATGTGTAACACTAACCTGTGCTAAAACATTCCTAAAATTATGGTTTCTACCCATGAAAATATCATTTATCTAGTTTTCATATGTTGGGGTTCCCAGGATCCTTGGAATAGACTTCAACCTCACTGATGCTCAAAACATAAAAGGTCCCAGTGCTTTGTGAAAAGGAAACTTGAGATTATACAACCTCCTTGTGAAATTTTGCATGCCTAATTCTCTAATGAACCTTTGATATAATTTTTAGACATTTCATAACCATTTCATATCCATTCCCTGAGCCTGAATGCACTTGAGAATAATCCAGTATTGTTTTGAGTAAAACTAGTCAATCCGGTCTATTCCTTGCACCTAGTCTTGAGTCCTTTTGATCGATTCTTTGTATTAAAGTTAATGAGATATTGAACCTTATTTGGATCATTACAATATTTTATGCACTAGGGATCGAAAGGTTCACTTTTTAACTTGTATAAATTTCCTTCTCTAACCTCGATCACTTTACCTGATCTTGGACTAGATTCTTTATCTTCCATAATCAAAACTAAAAGCAAATTCTTCTTGAGCCTTTAATAAACAACACAACATTAAAGTATAAATAATTACTAGATTTGAGTTGGAAATGAATAGTACCAACTCTTGTTACTATATGCTTGGAATTATCACCAAGATTGACCTGAACTATTAAGATGCGTTTTTTTAGACTTGAAAATAGCTTTTGGGGTAATGTCATATGCCTAAATGATCCACTGTTCACATATGAAGCGTTCTTCAGAACTATGTTGAAGACAAACTCGTTTATTTGAGTTTCAACACTTGATTTTACTTGAGTCCTTCTCTTATTGTGAGGTTGACTTCTTTGTTTGACCAAATTGGTCATGGTCACTGTCACCTCCTTGCTTGCTGGCCTTTGACTATGTTTCCTCCCTTCACACTCCTTGGGGTTAAGTGTAGCATAAATATTCAAGATGCTAGCTGTGTCCTTGGGGGTAAGTCTCGATTCAAGTACTGTCACTTGATCTTGACTCCTTCGTTTAGGAAAAACTCCTAGCAAAGCCAAGGGGGGTGGTCCCTAAGAAATAATTGTCTAAGGCTCTTAAGTTTTAGTCATTAATGATGAAAGCAAGTTGTTTAGGAGTTTTTTGAAGTAAAATTACCGAGGCAATATTTTTTGCAATTTTAAATAAATATTACAGCAGCATAACATCAACACATAAGCAAATTGAAATAAATGTGAATTAGATTAGTGCCAATGGAGTCAAAGTAAAATATTGTTGTTGAAATGAAATATTTTGCCATGTGTCTTGGTCAGTTTTAATTATTACAATATGAGTTGAGTTACAGGAAGGGGATTCTTGATATACTGAAAGTACTGAGAATATATATGAAAGATGATGAAAGTGGTTTGTCACTCAGAAATGTGGGCTGAATTGGAGTCTTTGAGAAGGTGTCCAACACTACACCAACAAGTATGTAGCATGACTATATCTCAAGGTCACTACTAAGTGGTTCCCGTTTTCTTTGAATAATTTCCCACGATTTTCAACTATCGTACGCTGGATCTTTGTAATGTTTTTTTGGGTAGTTTATTTTATTAATGAATTATTATATTAATGTGAGGAATTTAGAGAGTCTAAAAAACTGCTTTTGATTCCCCAACAACGAGGAAAATACCGCAAAGGGAAAGAGCATACATGAGTTTAAGAAAAAATGTTTATTCCAATTTGATGAAGCAAAAGATGCTTGTAGAATCAAATACACCAATGAAAAATTAGACCGCAACTATGTGTCACTTTCTGATCATCCACCAAAAATCGACAAAAAACCTTTGGTTGGTGGCGAGAGCATACTTCGTGGAAACGAGTCGGGTATGGAATTTAAATATGAAATAAAAGAAAAAAACTAAGCTATACAAAATTGCTAAAAGGCAGAGTGTGTCACGTAAGTGTTGATTAGTAAAATGCAAACCATGAAAGAGACTGCGAATTCCCCCAGGGGGGATGGAGTGTGGGCGGTGTGTATCCCACTTGATTTATTTATTAATGAATTTACAATATTATGAAAATATAAATTATGATTGCACTTTGATCCTTGAAAAGGATCGAAAGGCTTACAATATTGTCAGGAGAAAAAATGAAAGAATAAGAGGGATGGAGGATGAAGTTTTTGATGTCCCGGGTGACCCGAAACTCGAAATTTGAGAAGTATGTCCTCTTTTTCTAAAAAAATACTAAAAAATAGAAATTAAATATGTTATAATGTCTCAAATTAATGAAAACAAATGCATAATATACACAACTCAAAATGGTCAAAAAATTGTAATATTTTGATTAAAAATGACACTTTGAGAGACTAAATTAGATCTAGTTTAACGTGAAGCTTTAAAAATGAATCTATATCTGATATACATGCATAATTAAAATCATATTTCAGATATCATTATTATCTATCCAATTTTACTAAGCATCAAGTAACCGTAACCAAGAAGAAAGATTAATTTTTTTTAGAGAGGAAGAGTGAAATTCCCAAGCCATGCTTGAAAGGAGTGAAGGAGAGAGGGATTTGCAAGATAAAAATTTTAAACAAAAAAATGTATGTAGTAAAAGAGAAGTGGATGAAACTTATCTCCAAGCCCCTTCTACCTAATATCATCATGAAAAACTAGATAATTTCTCATATAAGCAAGGTTAATCTAGTCAATCTCATTAATAAAAAAAGGAGAGCATAAGTACAACCAAATACAATATGATACTCATATACAATTCTTATAATAAAATGCACATAAGTAAATTGACACCAGAAAATAATTATTAAAATTTAACTGGATCTAAATAGAGCATTTGACAGAAATAAAGCATGAGATTCAGCCGATTTCACCTCAAATTTGACCAAGTCACAAGCTCACAATGCAATCACACATAATAGCATCCAAATCTATCATTATTATTAAAAAAATATCAGCAACAAAATTAAAATGGGAAGAGGTTCATTACATCCCACTGAATGAGGAGAAAGAGACTGCTTTTATAGCAAAAATAGATCTCAAACCCCAAGGGGGCGCAATTCCCAATGAGGAGGTGGATCTGGTGGTCGAGAAAAAGCTGGGAGGAATTTTTAATACATGGGATGGGAGGATTCCACCTATATTTAGGTATCCCACTTGGTTTGGGAAGCCTCCACCTCCTCTAACTACTTCATCCAAGTGGCAAGACACACCCTCCATGAGAGAATACACCCCCCTTTTGTGGAATTGAGTTGGAGATCCTCCTTTGATTGTTTAAGATGATCCTCTATTCTAATGATTTCCCCAAACAATATCCTCACCAACCCTGACACCTTGGAGAGAAGTCCGAGATAAACTGCCTTTTATTTAGGAATTGGATTTCTCCAATTTTCCCATTTATTTGACCCTCTGAGTTATTTTGGAGAGAAAATCAAAATAAATAATTGAAAATTACTAATTTGAATCTCAATAGTGGGTTCAAGGGTTTAGTGGGGGATATAGGTACAAAACGAGCATCCCCATGACCAAATTGGCTTCCTAGGCCCAATTTTATGACCTTTTGAAAAAATTAAAAATTACAAAGTCTTATGAAAGACTTAACGCATGTCCATGAAAATTTAGGACTATAAGTAGCATGGTATAATACATATACCCTAGGATTTAATAACCTTTTAAGACAAAATTACCAACTTCACCATCCCGACTTTGGAAGATTTGGAATGAAAAACTCGAAAATTATATGTCACTTGAAAAAGCATCACATAATTGACGAGGGAAAAAAACACTCTAGTTCAATGAATTTGATGACCAAGTCATAATAATGGAAATCCTTTTACAAAAAGAAACCATCATTCTATGTCATCTATTACAATTCCCCTAAAGGGGTGTGAACATGCGAAAAAGTGACTGCAACTGGCCTTGATGAAACCATGGAACTTCTTGAGCATTGAGTAAGAACACTGATTTGTTCCAATCCTTGGTGGCTCACTTGAAAAATCCCCTAAGTCAAACTTAGTGTATAATAGACTCCATCCAAGTCTCCTATTGGATACAATCATCCCATAGTGTTTTCCATGATGAAATATTCTTCGAAGCACAAAACCTAGGACAAATGTTTTCTATTGAGATGAGAACCCATTCAATATCTGGTTCAAAAGCTCTTTGTCTTCAACCCTCTCCTCAAATTTTGTGAGTGGACCATGAATATGTGATCTTTAGAAGGTAATTGATGATGGTGTATGATTTGGTTATTTCTATAAATTTGAGTCTATTATGCAATATCTCTTCCTATTTATGTTCTCTCTCAAATAAAGGATAATTAGGATATCAAACATATTCTTCGCCCTCTTCTTTGCATATATATGAGGGATCAAATTACTTTTTAAAGC
Source organism: Pseudotsuga menziesii (assembly GCA_001517045.1). Lineage (NCBI taxonomy): Eukaryota > Viridiplantae > Streptophyta > Pinopsida > Pinales > Pinaceae > Pseudotsuga > Pseudotsuga menziesii. The sequence goes on from LPNX010829036.1 coordinate 34,499, forward strand.
ATCCATGATCATTTTATTTGCCTTCACTTCTTTCTTGTTATGAATTGCGAAAGATTGCAACTTTTTCGATGCAGTTGCTACATCTTTGATGATATCCCATAGATCGTTCTCTTCTTAAACATCAACATAAGGTACAAATTTAGTATGTTTCCTTTAGGTTTGGCCCATTATAAGTATATGTTAGAACATGCTAGTTTAAAATGCACTTTCCTTATAGTGTTAAGAGAAAGCAACAAAATGATAAATATTCTCAAGAGTGGCAAGGAGTAGCATTTGAATGCTACTCTTTCATTTTAAATTTGGTGGAGGCGCTAAACAAGTGACCAAAGCTTGGTAAATATAATCCCATATAACCGTGGGACAAGACTAAAGGATAAATTGGAGGATGAAGGATAAATCACAACTACTTCAGATCAATGGTTGAGGTTAGTTTTGTTAATCTAATATGCATGAGTTGTAAATTCAATAACACGCTTTTGATGTGGCTCTTCCTTGTGCGATTCGAATCATGGGAATGGTTTCCAAAAATTGATTAAGCCAATTGCTGAAACAGTTGAATAACACCATTGTGTCACAAGGTGGAATGATGTGACAACAAAGCAATAGGTGGAAAAAAAGAGTGACATGTTGTCGTGATACCAAAATGGGGGCAAAGGCAATTTAATGATTTCCTAAAATATAGATTACTGTTGGAACATATTTCCCATATAAACCTTTGTTAATAGGCTTGCATAAGGTTCCAAGTGTTTAGTGTAAGTTGTTCCATGTGAAAATGGTTCTAGTTCCTAGTCTAGTGTCTTGGATCCTAGTTTGTACACATTTGACCCACTTAGACTAGTGGTTATGCCATAAAAGTTTGTTTTTCCACCTACGCACTCTTTTTGTTGTTCTATGGAGTTAATGCACCCATTTATGGTACATTTATGGGATAGTTATTGCATTTCCCTGTTTTAAGGAGACTAGGTGTGCCCTCTTGAGGATTTGGTCAATTTTCTCATTAATGGTCCAAAACCAAGCCACTAAACCACTTCTAGCACCCTCATAATGGTCCCTTTCACACTTTTTGACTATCCTAACCACTTCATGTTCCATCTAGGTTCATTTCACCTCATTATGGCCACTACTTGGAGTTACACTTGGAGTAATGTAATAGATTGGGGGAATTACTCAAGATAAGCTAACACCTTTTTTTTTTGTTGGCACAGTGGTGGAACCCCCCTGACTAGCAGGGTTGCCATTGGCTGAGTGGCCATGAACCAGGGGCATCTAAGCCGTCAAAATCACTTGGGGATCGCACCTGGCTTGGACCGCACCAACCCTTAACATGGTTGGATTTTAGGTATTCGACGGGATTAGAACCGGTGACCTTCCAGCTTAGGGGGCATCTTAACCATACCCCGCCACCAACTGTTCTACATCTCGCGGATCAAGATAAGCTAACATTAATGTGAGCTACTCATATGGTTTGTTGGACCCATGTTATTTGGTAGCCCATGGTATTTGACCAACGTATTGCATGTAATAATTCCTATATATTGTATTGGGTTTTTTCTCAATAAACATAATGGAAGATCAATCCATTTGAGTATTTACTCTTGTGTTCTACTTAAAATTTGCTTCCTATTTCTTCTATTTTCCAATATTTCTCCTTGGTAAACTCTAAGTGAAGCATGATCTATTGAATCTAGATCAAGGATTGGATATGCACATGGCTCAGAACTTTTGTTGTGATGTCGTGCAATCCAAATTTTACAACTATAAGTTTTGCAGAATTGCTGTTATGTACCCGTCCAATGTCAAATTTCTGTCGCCACACAAACAACTCTTCACCACAAAATCTCGCCTTCATTGAGATTTCAAAATGGTGCTACTACCAACCAATTAAATCCTTTGGAAATTACTCTAATACTTGACTGATGGTACTAGTGTTCTAACAACATGCTTACAAATTCAGAACTTCATAAGTGATCTCTTTGGTTACGATGAGGCACAATACAAATGATACAAGCAATATGATTTCACAGATCATTTGGGACAAATAACTAGATGGCACTTTTATGAATTTATGATATTTGTATTAACATGAATTACAGAGAATACAGACTCTAAGACAATATAAAAACTCAGGTTTCTATGCACGATGTGTTGGGGTCCATTTATGTTTAGATCATCAGCTAGGCTGAAGTATAATCCAAGTCTCCTAGGAATTCCAACATATGCGAACTAAAACCTTTGATTAAACAAACAAATAAACAAGGCACCTTTTTGTTGAAATCTTATACCGATTAAGGAAATTTGCAGAGCATACTCGGATATACAAACTCTAGACTTAGGATACTTTAAGACTTGAAGTTTTCTTTCTGATGCAAACTTATAATCAAATGGGAAAGTTGCAGAGCATAATCACTTCCTTCGACTCGAATTTACTATTACAGACTTGACTCTCTCTCTGAATGTGAATGCCTCGAATGAGAGCCTTGCTCTTTATTTATAGCCTCATGAATGGTTTACAGGGGAAACTGGAGGAAACTTAGGGAATCGGTAATGATTTTAATGTAAGACTCGAATTCCCTAATATGGATATTGCAAATCTCTTTTTTGTAGATTTCCTTATCTGACATGGGTCAAACCTCATCAAACGTTAAAGAATTTCTCTGAATTAGATAGAAATAATCGTCCTTAAAATGATTTGTCAACCATTCCTTTTGACACTTTAGGTACTGATTTGACAAGACATGCCCAATCTCATAGTCATAAAATATTCTATTGACACCTTTAAGTATCGACTTAACACTATTTTGAGAGGACATGCCCACTATCATAGCCTAAAGGATATTTTATCGATCATCAGAGTATGGATGACCGTAAAGTTCATGGAAATCACATTGAGTGACCCAAAATTTGGTGTACATGGATATGAGAACAACTCTTCTATTGTTATGCATGTGAACTTGGATTTTTGTCTTGATGAGCCTCTGTTCTTTATTTTGTATATAATATTCAAGGATATGTTCATTTATGATGTGGGTGTGATGTATGTATTTGAAATTTTGTAGAGGTTCATTCACATCATCTTTTAAATTCTTGATGACACCTGGTTCTAGTGTCGTTAGATTGAACCCAAATGTTTTCCACCAATTTTTTATCCAACCAATCCCAAATAGAGGAGGATATTCGTGGATGTTTGTCCTCTAGATTCTGAACTTGATCATGGCATAATATGTATGATTGTTATTATATTTCTTTAGGAAGTCCCACCATAGTATTTTGTATCCTTGATAGCTCAAATTGGTACCAGGGAATATAATATTTTCATTATTACCAGGCCATGCACATGAAGATATTATTTTGTTTATGCAGTAGTACTGATGGTCTAGCTGTAGTCTTGGATAGAAGGATGATACCTCGGTCCAAATAAGATTCAAATCATGGAAGTGATGTGTTAGGAGCTCGCATGCTTGTGCACATTTTATTAAGGATACATCATAGACTATGTATGGTACTGATCTGCCATTGGTTAGCATTCTTTCCATCTCTGGTACTAATAGAAAAAAATCACTTAAGTTCTGGAGGTTCTCATTAAGCACTTTAGTGATTTGTAATTTCTAGGCTTCCATTGTAGACAATACTTTGCAAAACTCATGTTATCATAAATGTTGAATATTGTGTGAGAGCCCTCAATCAAACCTGATATTATCATGTTAATCTATGGGTTATCTTCCCACTTGCTTTCGCTTAGCTTGCTTACTTGCTGCTATCATGCTTATCCCTAGATCACTTTCTATAATTTTTATTTGTTTACATCATACTTATTTACAAGATATTCTCTAGTTAAGAAATTAGGGATACAATTAGATTTCCCATAGATACGTTCTACAAATAATTATAACAAGAAAATAATACTTTGAATCTAGAAAAATTGCCTTTGGCGGCAACAATTTTAATAGTGTTATTTAAAACAAAAGGTAAACTAGAAAATTTAGTTATAATAACAAAATCATGATTTAGTAAATGAATTTGGAAATTTTCTATGCATCGTAAGGATGCCAAAATTTCTTTATCAAATGTTGCATAATTTTTCTCAACTTTGCTCCATGTACCTGATGCAAACTGTACAATTTCTTCTTCTATTTTCTTTTCTTTCTTCCTGATTTGTTTCAATATGCCTCCCCAACCAATGTCATAAGTGTCTCTTTCTATGATCTTGGGGATACCATAATCAATAATGTGCAGTATTGGTGACCATGTTCTTAGATTCTTGATTCTTATTACTATTTCTGTATGCTATGGTGACCATGTTCTTAGATTCTTCGACAGTCTCTGGTTTAGCAGTTTTATGTCTGTTGCAAGATTCTTATAGTATGGGGATAGGTAATTTAAACATACAAGGAATATCTGCAATTGATTTTTTTCTTTGATGATATTTGGAAATTTGTCTGCAAATTCAATTGCATGTTCTTGGACCTTGATTTGTCCTTTTTCAATTGTTTGTCCTAAGAATTCAACAGTGTCCTGAAATTGATTCATTATTTTAGTAGAAAAAACAATTCCATTATCATAAAATTCCTCCAGGAAGATATTTAAATGCTTCTGGTGCTTCCCTAAATTTTTGGAGAGTATGAGGATGTCATCAATATAGATTATCAACTAGTCCAGGTATGGATTGAAGATATCCTCCATCACTTTATGAAATTGAGATGGAGCATTTTTGAGGCCGAAGGGCATAATAGTCCATTCATAGTGTCCATAAGGAAATACAAAGGCTGTTTTGTACTGATATTTTGGTATTATACCAACTTGCCAAAACCCACTCTTGAGGTCAAACTAGGAAAAGTCCTTGCTTCCTGCAATTATTTTTACAAGGTCATATTTGTTGGGCACTGGATACCTGTTCCAATCCAAAAAATCATTGAGAGGATTATATTTTATTACCATCCTTAGAGCTTGCCTCACTTATTTAGAATGTTTGTTTACATAAAATCCATAACAATCCAAGGGCTGTTTGAAGGAACTATCAAGCATTTGTCTAAAAGATATTAGATTTCCTTTTTACAAGAGGTTTGCATCTCCCTAGACATTGGTACTGCATTTGAATGTCTACGAGTACCTTCAAACTCTATCTTTAATGGTAGGCTGACCACATGTTTCTTTCTGTGCCAAAACGCATTAGGGGATTTAGAGCAGACCTGTTTATTGAATTCCAATTCTATTTCTTCTTTTATTCTTTTCTATTTGGGAGATTTAAGCTGTTCTCCAATTCTCACATTTTTTATTTGATCCTTTATGTTTAGGATTTGTCTTTCTTTGACGGTTAGTTGATATTTGTACAAACTGATATTATGCACCATATTCGATACTCTAGGAGTCGAAATTAATGAAACAAATGATGGAGTATCTAGATGATCGATGGTCATATAATAACATGTTTTTACTTGGTATGTACAGACTCCATGAGGTTCTATTGTCTTAAAAAATGGGGTTCCCAATATACATAATTGGTTCAATTTCATCAATAAGAATCTAACATTCAGTTTATATTGGTTAAGGCATAATATGGCTTTAGGGAATTCAAAGTTTACCATGGGGTCTGCTCCTATTGTATGGAGTCTTCTGGATGTAACTGTCTAGTATTTGGCAGTAATCATGTCTATGTTAAGCAAATTTACATATGATCATTAATCCATTAAGAACAAGACAATAAAGTAATAATCTTTAATTTTTATAGTAAAATATACTATGTATCTTTAGTGAAATATAAAATTTACTTGGAAAGCACTGTAATCAGGGGTCGCCTTTTGGTATAGTGTTCTTTCTTAATCTTCTTTATTTTCAGGATCTGACTTCGCTTCTTCTGAAGAGCTGATTTCTGAAGAGGAGGAGGAAATTTTTGCCTTTCTTTGTTTATCAACCTCTATTTTTGCAATTATATACTTTAGCTCTTTGATTTCTTTCTTCAATAAATTATGCTCTTTTGCCAATTCTTGTAGGGTGATTGGTATTTTGGCTTCAGTTTCAAGCATAGGGGCAATGTTTCTTTCATAGGAAGGTAGAGAAAAAACAAATAAATCCCATCCTACAGAAACTTGGGGAAGATCTTCATGTCTCGATTTTGTAGAGATTCTACTACTTTTGCTGTGTTTATTTCTTTACTTTTTTCTATCTTCATCACCAATTTTTTCTTTTTGCTTGAGAAAGAAAGCACTGGAAAATGCTTCCTTCACTATTTTTTTTGAATTTCTTTCTTTCATTTCTTGTATCTGTTTCATCATGATGGAGGCCCGAGGTCATGTTTTGATCTTGTTGCAAAATTTAGGATTTCTTCTTAGTTGTAATTTCCAGGCCATGAAGGTTGCAAGATTTTCATCTTCATCTTCTTCTTCAAGAGGAGGATAGTGATTCTTATTCTAACAAACATTCATAACTATTGAAATTAGGACATTGGTAGTGTAACACCCCGGTTTTGACCCCGTTGCATTAAATGTACATGATGTATATATTGTAATGAATCGTGGTGTGGAGCTAAAGGAAAAAGCCCCACCATCGATTTAGTTTTGTTATGTTTCGGCGATTGGAATCATTACCGATGGTATATCGTGGTATACGACATATATTAAGTTTTGGCATCATGTAAATATGCATCTTTAATTAAATAACCCAACCAGCTATGTTCGCGGCAACTAAATTGAGAAGGGGCATGATTTTCCTAAGGATAAGGGGGGGGGGATGATTAAACTTTGAACCTATGGGGAAAAGCCATGTGTCAGTTGTTAAACCCTTTTGACTAGCTCACCTTCCCTTGTCTTATCCAACTACCACCATTAAAAAGTTATGTTGTTAGTTGGGGCAGTTATGGCTGGGGAGTGGAGTGTGGCAGGACTGTCAGTCCTTGCCCACACGCACACTCCACTAGCAGGTTGACCCTCATGTTGGCAAGGAAAACCACCACCGCCATCACTCCATGCGGACTCCCCATTCTCTCTACTATGCCATTCTCTCCATTGTTTGTGCATCCTCACACATAGGTAGGAATTGTTCATCCTCACGCAGGGACGGTAGTTCTATTCATTCTCACACGTAGGATTCTTCCTGGTTTTTACTCACGCAGTGAGCTGGGAGCCGTGTTCTTTCACCCACGATTTCCCTGTGAAGGGCCATTCATGTTTTTCTGCTGTGTGTATGTTTTCCTTACGGATTTTTGGCTTGTGTATATGTTTATCCCTTGCACAGCTGAGAACTTGGATTTTCTCTTCCATCTTCAGACTGTGTAAGTTTCCTCGATGACCTCATTGTCTAGAACGGACTGTTGTTTCCCCACGTTGTGAAATGTGTTTGCTGATACATTTTGGGACTGCTGTAAGTCGCTTGGGAGTCATTTTTTCCATGATAGGGCCAAGAACAACTCAGGAATTGTTTCCCTTGCCCAAGCTATGAATCACTTGTGTGACTACGTGTATGCAGTGGTTGGTCTTCAGATTGTGTTGGGAGCAGGGATGGGGGCTTGGTTTGCTTGATAAACCTAGTGTGTTTGGAAACCACACAGACAGAGCTAGAGAGCTGGCTTTCTTTTCCACAACCCCTGAATAGCACTGGAAAGGAAGTCAGGGCCTGAGGGACTGTGTAGCAGAGAAGGGACTGATTCCTTGTGTTGGGTGTGTGTGGGTGTCTTAGAAGTCAGGCTAGTTCTGGTGTAGGTGTTCCTAGCTCTGTAATGGGCTCACCATCTTAGCATTTAGCCTTTCCCATCTCGTTGATGGCCTGATAAACCTGACCATGTTGGCTTGGTTGTCTTGTTAATGGCCTGATAAACCCAACTGTGTTGGCTTGGCTGTGTTTTGTGTATCCTTGGATATGTGTAAGCCTGCTTGTTCCTTATTCCTTGGGGAATCATGCCCAGCTTGGGGGTGGCAGCGTTGCTGAGAGATTAAGGAGCACGTTGGCCTATGGTTGGGTGGAACATTGTAGCGACGTAGCTGGTAGTGGGAAGATTTATTTATAAGATATGTAATCTTGTCTATTTCACTTCTGAAATCATATTTACTATTAATAAATTTTGATGAACATGTTGAATGCTTGTATGAACATATGTTTGCTTCTGCTGTATGATAAGTAATCATGTATGCATGTTCTAGTTCAAGGCATTTTGTTTCAGCATTTTTGTACATACATGTTCATGGGGAGGTTTCCCGAATGGTTAATGCCATGGTAGCATCCTCTTCGCCGGTCGAAGGGTCGGGGACGTTACAGGTAGTTGTGTCCTTTCCTTGTTATGAGAAATTATTCAAAATCAATACTACTATCAGAATCTACTATTTCAAATACATCTTTTGTATTGGAAGAGATCAAATAGTTTAATTCACCTTCAGAAGAAGAACCTATATTACATGTGCCTCCAAAGGCTCTACTTTTAGGGAAATTTGTTTCTCTGTGGCCCCTTTTGTTATAAATGACACATCTGTAAATTTTTATACAATCTTTAGGCTTTGGCTTTTCTTCTAGTTTCATAATTGAAGATTGTCCTTCTCTTTTGCTGTGCATTTGTTTTCATAGTGTCCTGTCTTTCCACACTTATAAAAAACAGGTTTTGGGGACATTTCCACATGGATTTACCTCCAAACTCATCTTTATTGAGATGGTACATGTAATTCTTATTTATTTTCTTATAAAAGTACCACTTACCATAAATTTTCCTTGGTCATTTCCTTATCTTTCTTCTCTTATAATCTATGTATATGTTAGGAAACATATATTTTAGTAACTTCAACTTTCTTTTTTTCTTCCTATTTCTCTTTACGAAATAATTTCTTTTTGTACTTGAATTGTTTTGGATAGCTAGTTTCTTGCATACAAAACTGATTACATATTCCTTTTGTTCCTGGTAGATATTTTCTGATTGCTTTGGATGTGTTAGCACTTGTGCTAAATTTTGAATATTTCTACATGAGGCATTTGGACTAATCCCCTTTCAAAGGTTTGGACCAGTGAAAAAGGAGGGGTAGGGTAAATTTTTTTTCCATATATTATGACCTAGAGGTATGCAGGAGAGGATTTGATGTTATTGGGGAGGCTTATTCCTAAGCCTGTATGTCAAAACAGTAAGAAATCCTTTGGTGCGACCTGTAAATGTGCCTAAGTATGAAAAATCCGATCAAGGAAAGGGTCTGGGAAAGAATGGATGGTGGAAATTCAACCCGCAGAAGAGATAGAAGGGCCAAAAGTCATTTCTTCCCAACAAAAAGTGGGAGCGGAAGTCCAAAAGGAGAAAAGACAAAGTTTCGGTCATTAAAAAGTTCAAGTACCGATTACTGATTTCCGTGATCCGGGATCTGACAGCTCAGAACACTTTCACCAAAGATAAAGGGTCCGGAAAGGCATAGAAGGGTAGAAATCAGAAGTTAGAAAACCCAAATTTTATAAGTGTAAAAAGTTGAAGTTATGATTTCTGTGATTCTCTAGATCCAATAGTCCAGAAAGTTTCAACCCAGATTAATGGTGCGAAAATGTGCAGAAGGGCGGAAATAATAAATTGGAAACACAAGGTTTCCAGGTACAAACGTTGAAGTTCTGCTTTCCACTTTCCGAAATTCGCTAGATCCACGGTCCAGAAAACTTCTGCCCAGATCAACGGTGCAGAAAGGCGTATATGGGCAGAAATTGGAAGTCGGAAAACCCAAAGTTTATAAGTGTAAAAATTTGAAGTTCTAATTTCCACGATTCACTAGATCCAATGGTTCAGAAAGTTTCTGCCCAGATTCATGGTGCAGAAATGCGTAGAAGGGAGGAAATCGGAAATCGGAAACATGAGGTTTCCAGGTATAAAAGTTGAAGTTTCGATTTTCGCTTTCCGAAATTCTCTAGATCGACGATTCGAAAAACTTCTGCCTAGATCAACGGTACGAAAAGGCACAGAAGGGCGGAAATCAGAAGTCGAAAAACTTAAAGATTTTGTTATAAAAGGTTGAAGTTCTGATTTCTGAGATTTTCCAGATGGATGGCTGAGGATAAATCCGATGGAGATCGATGGTGTAGAGTGATTAGAGGGAGGAAAGGATGATGCGGAGGCAAAAAGACCAAATTGAACTGTGAAAAATCCATTAGCCCGCTTCTCTCCTTCCATATATCTTAGATCAATGGCCCAGAATGAATCTTGAGGTAAGATCAATGGCTTAGAAGCGATTTCTCTGTTAAATTGCAGGAAAGGAAAATTTCTGTTGTAGAACGAAGAAGGAAGAGTCAAGCCATCATTTTCATCCAACAGGTGCGGTTTCTAGGTGTTCAATTTCCTATTATGTCCATCATGGGAATCTTAGCATGGTTACCTATTTTGATTTTTGTGATCATGGTGAATCTTCCAGATCAGAAGTTGTTACGATTTTATGCATACAATTTTGATCCCCATTCTCTGTATTTGCCTTTGTTTCAAGTTTGGTTTAGGGAGCCTTCTTACACTATAAATTTTCCCTCAAAAGAGGAAGAAAGGGTTGGAAATTTCATTCAAAAAGCATTCTGCTCTTGTTTTTGTCCCTGTAACTCTCTTGGAAGTATTAATGAGAAACATTCTCCTGAGTTTCTGAGATTCATCACGGTGTTTACTTTCTGTCTGTTTTTCATGTTTTACCACTTTCATTTCTGTGTATTTTCTGCCAATGTGCTCTAGTTGTATATGAGGAATTCTCTCTTAGTTATGTGCTCCTCCTAACAGACATTACATTTGTTATGTGTTTCTGGTAAATGTTTTGGAATTCATATCCTATGCTCCATTGCTATTACTAGCCTCTGCCGTCCATTCTACTAAAGGTGGTACAAGAGATTCATCCGCAGATAGTTTCCTCTTGTTTCACTGGGATTTCTCCTGCTTATGGTATCGCCCTTTGACTATTTGTGATGCTTACTTTTCCTCAGAGTATATAGGAAAATTCTCCCCTCATTTTTTCTATAATACCCTTGATTGAATCAGGTTCTGACTCCATTTCCCAATGATTTTCTTGTCTATTTTTTCTAGCATTTCTTGAATCTATCAACACTCATTTTACCTCAGAAATATAGCCTTCTGCAAGGTGTTCAAAGCTATATGTATATGTGAATTTGTTTCTATGACAAGAGAGATCCCTCTTTGATTGTATTGTATAGAAAGAGAAAACCACCCCTGGGAAAAATGACATTGCTTAGTTCTATGACCTAGTTGAGCAGCCGGTCCTAGACAGACGTTGGTTGTATATGCTCTGGCGACTCCGCTCAAAGTTTTGAAAGGTGATTCCACTGGGAGACTGACGACCATAAATACCAAGACGGGGAGGAGGGTTCACATCTTCCTTGAGTATGAATGACAAAGTTTTAGATTTGACTGTTGATGGTGAACAATGGTAAAAAATCAAGAAGTCCGTGCCTCTTTCACCTGGTGACTCCATTGGAAATACCAACAACCCAGACGCTGCAAATATTTTCATAATTTTCTATGGCATCTACTGGGGAAATGAGCTCAATGTAAAGACATGGTAAAGCATGGTAAAAATAAAAATACGGAACTCAAGGGTGCATCTTATCCAAGGTACCGTATCCTTTCTCGTAAATATTTTCTCTCATTTCCTAATCTTTTCAAAGAAGTTTCCCATGGTTTATTGCACTCAAAACAAGGCCATGGACCTACCCCGGTACATCCTTCTTTAAAAACTGAAGGTATCTCTTCACCTTGTACATATGATTTTGACCAATATCCTTCAGTGAAGCCACATAAGAGAAATGATCTTCCCTGTAAAACTCATGGTGCTACAGTTGATACTGCATCCTTTTCTGAGTCTCTAGGGAGGGACCTCCGACCCTTGTCTGATCATGAGTGCCCCTTATTTCCCTTCGAATTAGCCTCACTAAGCTCCACTGCCACAGAGAAGCCCGCTACCCTATCCCTGTCTCCCACCACTTTAGAGATTAAGTAATTTTCATCATCAAGTTTTACAACCCCTCACAACTAGTTACACATGTTTCAATTCCTCTTGCAAAACCTGCTATAATCCTAGGAAAGTATAAAAGGTTTCCCCTATACTTCTCCCTGTTGTTATTCATGACCTCCCCCTAGAATATGCCCAAAAGCTCAAGCAATTTAATAGGGAGAGGGGGTATTCAGCTGAGGAGCACTTGGGGTGGTTTTCATACTGGACAAACTTGGAGGAAATAGAGCATGAGGATATTAAAGTCATACTGTTTGCTCAAATCCTTGCCAGAGAAGCAAGAAAATGGTTCACAAATATTCCTGACAACTTCATTATGGACTATCAAGCTTTTGAATATTTTTTCAAAGATAAATGGGAAGAAAAGAAAAACCCCAGGGAGTGTTTGTCCAAATTCCATTCCATGAAGAGGGGAAAGAGTGAATCTATCTGGGAGTTTTGTGACATATTTATGAAACTATATAATGCTATCCATGCCCAGTTCAAGCCTCCCCCTGATTCTTCCCAACTCCAATATGCTGAAGATTTTGATAATCAATTTACCTTATGGATGAGTGAAAGAAGATCTACCTCCCTCGTCGATACGATGAATGCTGCTATAGAGGTATAAATAAACCTGATTGCTTCTAGAGAGAAAATGAGAGAAGAGGGGGAAAGAAGAAAGGAAAAAGAGGCCACACAACCTTCTTCCTCTAATTCACAAGAGTTCAAGATGGAAATGATGATGAAAATCATGGAAAAGATGATGGAGAGACTCACTATGGAAAACATACCACCTCCTAGGGAAGAAAAAGAGCCACATAATAGAAACCAAAACTTTAGAAGCCCCCTTCCTCCTCCAAGAAATCGAAGCAGGCATGAAGAACAACAAATCAGGTCACCTTTCCTGGATAATTATATTACTAAGGAGGGAGGAGAAGATCCAATGGGAAATCAAAATCATCACTTTGGTGATATTGATTTCGGGATATACCTTGGTGAGGGAGATAATTTCTTTTCTCAAGAAGAGGCTTCCCCTATTTAATCAATAGTTACCATTTTGCAGCTACTATTTCTTCAAAGACATAATATGATTCCTGGGGAATATAGTCAGCCTGTGTCAAACCCTGTCAATGGTGGTATTAAAGAGGATTTTAGTCCACTTTTTTATGAGGAGCAGAGAGGTGATGTACCATATTAAGGTCATAATAGTTTGCTTGATGAAGATTACCATCAACATGAGGGAGGAGTGGATAATGAGAAGGGTGAACAAGTATAATCTGCTTTGCATTCTAATCCTCCTTTTCATGAGTGTGAAGATAATCAACATAGCGTTGTACATGAGGAGTGTTACAATTTGTTTTATGAATAATGTAATCATCCTGTTACAAACTGTCTGTGGGACTGTTTTGAAAAATATTTCACTCCTACCATGTATGATGAGTATGAGGGTGGCTACTTGGAAGATGAGGGTCCTAAGTGGGAGGTCCTTTCTTGTTCTTCCAATTCATAATTTTCATGTCAAGAAGAGTGTATTTCACTTGATTATATTGAGGATATTCCCTGTGAGATGTATGAAAGAGATCAAGTTTTAAATTTTGACATTTTAAATGAAGTGGTTGGTGCCTCATTCACAAGTTGTCATGAGCATTCCTTGCAGGGTTATTTTGAAGAAAAATATGACAGGGTGCTGGTGGAGGTACAATGTGAGTAGCAATATCAGGAAAATTAGATAACAAAAATATTTGAATACTGTCCTAGATTTTATGATCCAATGTTTGATTACATGGAGCAGCTTTGTCATGACAGGTACATAACATAGGATTTTAAACGTTGCTATGATCCAGTGGAATAATACATGGAGAATATTTGGATTGGAAATAATGGGTTATATGTGTGTACTAAAGATCAGACCTCTCATCATAACCTATTGCCATTAAGTCCTTCATTTCTGATCAAGCATGATGACACAACTAAATCATTGGATCATTTGCTTGATTGGATTCATTGGAAGTCAAAAATTACTTGATTGAGCATTATTGTTCAATAATTAGGGTAGATAGGAATGAATAAGCTCGACATGGCTAGCATTTATTTTAAGAAATTTCCATTTTGTTTTCAGTATCTGTTCAATTTTTGTTTTCAGAGTTTTAGGAAAGCTTGGTACTATCCCAATGGATCAGACACTTGGGCTATGTTGTTCTTCACTACCTCACAGGGAGGATAACATCCCCGAGTTGGAGCCACTGTTAGCACTTGTGCTAAATTTCTACATGAGGCATATGCACTAATCCCCTTTCAAAGGTCCGGATGAGTGAAAAAGGAGGGGTACGGTAAAATATTTTCATATTGTAATACCTAGAGGTATGCAGGAGAAGATTTGATGTTGCTGGGGAGGCTTATTCCTAAGCCTGCACGTCAAAACAGTAAGAAATCATTTGGCATGACCTGGAAATGTTCCTAAGTATGAAAAATTTAATCAAGGAAAGGGCCTGGGCAAGAATAGATGGTGGAAATTCAACCCGCAGAAGAGATCGAAGGGCCAAAAGTCATTTCCTCCCAACAAAAAGTGGGAGCGAAATTTCGGAAGCAGAAAAGACAAAGTTTCGGTCATTAAAAAGTTCAAGTCCTGATTTCTGATTTCTATGAACTAGGATTTGATGGCTTAGAACACTTCTGCCAAATATAAACGGTTCGAAAAGGTGCATAAGGGTGGAAATCAAAAGTCAGAAAACCCAAAGTTTATAAGTGTAAAAAGTTGAAGTTTCGATTTCCGCGATCTGCTAGATCCAACTGTCCAGAGAGTTTCCACCCAGATTAACGGCGTGGAAAGGCATAGAAGGGTGGAAATCGGAAATCATAAACATGAGGTTTCCAGGTATAAAAGTTGAAGTTCCATTTTTTGCTTTTGGAAATCCGCCAGATCGACGGTCTAGAAAAATTCCACCCAGATCAACGGTGCAGAAAGGAAGAAATCAGAACTCAGAAATCCCAAAGTTTATAAGTGTAAAAAGTTGAAGTTCTGATTTCCGTGATCTGCTAGATCCACTAGTCCAGAAAGTTTCCATCTAGATAAACGGTGCAGAAAGGCGTAAAAGGGCATAAATCAGAAATTAGAAACATGAGGTTTCCAGGTATAAAAGTTGAAGTTCTTATTTCCGCTTTTCAAAATACACCAGATCGATGGTCCAGAAAAATTCTGCGCAGATCAACAGTGTGGAAAGGCGGAAATTGGAAGTTAGAAAACTTAAGGATTTTGTTATAAAAGGTTGAATTTCTAATTTCTATGATCCACCCGATCAAAGGCTGAGGATAAATCCAATGGAGATCGATGGTGCAGAGTGATTAGAGGGTGAAAAGGATGTTGCAAAGGTGGAAAGACCATTTATTGAACTGTGAAAAATCCATCAACCCATTTCCCACCTTCCATAGATCTCAGATCAACGAACCATAATGAATATTGAGGTAAGATCAACGTTCCATAAGCGATTTCACTGTTAAATTGCAGGAAAGGAAAAATTCTGTTGCAGAACGACGAAGCAAGAGTCGAGCCATCATTTTCATACAGTAGGCATGGTTTCCAGGTGTTAAATTTCCCATTTTTTCCATCATGGGAATCTTAGCATGGTTACCTGTTTTGATTTTTGTTATCATGGCAAATCTGCTAGATCAAAAGTTGTTATGATTTTATGCATATGGGTTTGATCCCTGTTCTCTATATTTGGCTCTGTTTCGAGTTTGGTCTCAGGAGCCTTCTTACACTATAAATATTCCCTCAAAAGAGGAAGAAATGGTTGGTACTTTCATTCAGAAAGCATTCTGCTATTGTTTTTGTCCTTGTAACTCTCTTGGAAGTATTAATGAGAAACGTTCTCTTGATTTTCTGAGATTCATCACGGTGTTTACTTTCAATCCGTTTTTCCTATTTTATCACTTTCATTTCTGTGTATTTTCTGCCAATGCGCTCTATTTGTAAATGAGGAATCCACTCTTAGTTAAGCGCTCCTCGTACCAGATGTTTCATTTGTTATGTGTTTCTAGTAATTTTTTTGGAATTAATCTCCTATGCTCCATTACAGTTACTAGCCTCTTCCATCCATTATACTAAAGGTGGTGCAAGAGATTCATCTGCATATAGGTGCCTCTTGTTTTACTGGGCTTCCTCCTCCTTTTGTTATCACCCTTTCAAGATATTTGACTGTTTGTGATGCTTACTTTGCCTCAGATTATAAAGGAAAATTCTCCCCTCATTTTTGCTATAATAACCTTGATTGACTAAGGTTCCAACTCCATTTCCCAATGATTTTCCTTTAT
This sequence comes from Pseudotsuga menziesii, assembly GCA_001517045.1. NCBI lineage: Eukaryota > Viridiplantae > Streptophyta > Pinopsida > Pinales > Pinaceae > Pseudotsuga > Pseudotsuga menziesii. The sequence goes on from LPNX010829036.1 coordinate 50,734, forward strand.
GTTCATTCTACCATTTATTGAATCTATCAACACTCATTTTACCTTAGATATCTAGCCTTATGCAAGCTGTTCAAAGCTATATGTATATGTGAATTTGTTTCTATGAAAAGAGAGAGCCCTCTCTGACTGTATTGGCTAGAATACAGTCTAAAGGTTGGTTAAAATGGTTACCCCTATGAATTCCTACTAAAACCATAAAAAAATTATAAGCGTGATAACAGGATGCAACTCTTTTGGTACATATATCAGCAATAAAAAATGATGACAATGTCATGCAATTCTCCCCAAAAGTATTCCTCTAAAGTATCCATGTTAAGGGAACTAACAAAGAATTTTTGGAAGTATTCCTATTTCCATACTTCCTTAGTTGTATCCCGTACATCCTAGCATATGATAACCTAGTCTCTATGAAATTGTTCATAATATTTCAATGTTCTGCATTTCATGTTAAGTAGAATCTGGGTGTTTTTATCTTTGTGGTTTTCAAGTGTACCTCCCCACTATATTAGTATTTATGCAGTAAGGATTCCTATTAGGTTGGACTATTCTAATTTTCTAGGGTGCAATTTTGATTTCGTTCATTCATTCCACTTATCTAAAGTTATAATTCTGGTCCACCATTTTTGCAATGCACTAGTAAAACTAGAAACTATCATTTTGTAGGCAAAAAATGCATCTTTTCCATTAGAAAATGTTGAGGCCTGGAAAATCGCAGGTAACAACAGTTAGGGATTCTCCCTAATAAACGTTCCCAACTAGCCCGTTACTATTTAGTATGGGGAATCTGTTCAGTTTACGGTCCGACCACCGTAGGTCAAGTAACCGTATTAAAAGGTTTTACCGGTTACAGCCTGGTCCATCGTGTATATTTTAAGTTTTTTGTGTTTAAGTATGATGTGCAAGTGCCTATCTAAAAATACAGATTGATAGAGATAACGAGGAGTGGCACAATGTGATGTGCAGGTTCTTACCTCTCGTCTTAACTCTCTCACATCTAAATCACACACATCAAGAAACTAAAACTAACTAACTAACCTATCCCTAGGGAGCAAAAGTATCAGTTATCAATGAGTAATGTATTTCTGTGCATGCATTAAGAAAAATTACAGATAGTTGTTACTTATTTTAGAACACATGAACATTAATAGATATATGAGCAACAAGATAGCTTATTGTTTATGAAAACATTCATTACCCACAATGGAAATTTCACAGAATAAACTAGAGTGCATTCATAACATGAACATAGATTCAATGAGTTAGAACGATCTCACAGTTAATGGACATAAGCTGAAAATGAAATAGTTCACATTCAACTGATCCATAACACAACATTTGAAACATTACACCAAGCTTTTTCCAGCAGGAAACTTGTAATTCTTTATTGCAAAAGGAAATAGTTCTTCTTACAACATACTCTCACAAATCTATCTGGGAACAAGTCCTTTATTACATCTAAACTCTCCTTTATCTATACAAAAAAACAAAACCTTTGGGCTGCACCTCGATGACCTTTGGGCTACCCCAACCTTTCAGTTCTAAATTTTTTGTCGTGTAGTATGTGCCCGTAATTTATACAACATGTTATATTTTAAATTAAAATTTAAGAGCACTTTATGAAGAGAGACCAACTTGGTCGCTGATGAGATTTTTCCAAGCTTGGGCCTCTGCTATTATCGATCTGCTCAATAATCTATTGGTCTTTTTGAGATCCCGTTAATCTCAGACCCTCACTTTCTTCTTCTCTTTTCTTTATCTCTGCTTCTTCATTTCTCTTTCTCTTCCTTCCTTGCTGCTTCCTCTGTAGCTCTCTTTCTTTCTTCTTCCTCATTCTTCAACCAATTATTTGCCTCTTCTGCTTTTGTCTTTTAGACATATCTTCTTTACATCAATCACCGTGTCATAAACATAGCATGTCCTTAGACTATTAATATTTTCCCAAAATAACAAAACTGTATCAATCTATTTACCTCCTCCATATGCATTCTGAAAAATGAACTATACACAGTATTAATGCATGAAAAGAAAATGACAAGTAAAAATCAAATCCTGCAAATTTGTGTCTTAAAATATTCTAAGTACACTTTCTATAACCAAAATCACAACCCCGATAGAAAATACTCTTCATGAACCACATTGTCGCTACTGCTAATCTCCAAAAAATTAGACTCTGCACTGTGCTCCTCGTCGTGGACAACCCTGAATGGACCAAAACATTGCAAACCTCTGTCGTCCCCCAACAATAGGGTAAACACATACAAAGACAAGGACTGGAGGAAAAACGTGGGTTTCAACACGGATAAAATATAAAATATTGCTCCGCACGTATATAACCATCGGTGGTCGGAAGCACTAGATGCCGGGAGAATAGTCCTATTCATAGCCGCAACAGTGGACAGTGAACACACTACGGGTCTCGTGAGACTCTAAACCTGTCGGTGTCGAAAAATATTAACACTAAGTGTTGGAGCTTCAAAACTAAGCATTTCCGTAGTGTCAGTGATTGGAAGCTCTAAAAGCTAAAGGTCGACAGTTGACAACACTAAACGTCGAAAGGATAGTTTGATCGATAGCCACAACAGCAGATGACAGACTGACTACGGCTTCCGCGATCAAATAAAACAGTTGGTGATTGAAATCCCTAAGCGCTATGCATCAGTGGAATCCCAATCTATCGGGAAGCAGAACCTCTAAACATTGGGTAGATAGATCACTACACAGCCGCAACGACAGGCCACAAACAAACTGCGGGTTTCGCGACAAAATAAATCTATCGACGATCAGAAACCCTAAGGCTAAAGGTCGGAGCTTCAACCCTAAGCACATCCGTAGTGTGGACAATTCAAGCCTAAGCACATCCTCGGTCATGTATCGGAGATCAAAGAGACTACCTACTAAACACATCGGCACCGACGAGCGGAAGGACTAACCCCAATACTCTTTGTTGTTTCGGCGATATAAAGCACTAAACGCCACTGGTATCATGTATTAGAGATCAGAACTACTAACCACTAACACATCGGTGCAAATAGTTTGATCGACAGCCGCAACGACGGACTCACAAACAACTATGGTTCCGCGTCGGCGATCGGAACCACTAAGTGCTAAAGGTCGGAAATTTAAAATTGAACGCCTCCGTAGTGTCGGCAATGCAGAGGACAAGCCCTTCGAAATGGCGACATCATAGACTAAACCTTCTATTGATTTTCAAAAAACATTCCGTTCAAAAAATAAAAAGGTTTGAACAATAAAGGCCATCGAATCGACGAGGATAAAAACTGTCTGTCGGGACATTCATCGTTTCCCTTTCGAAACGTCGGCGGCATAGATAACTAATGCCCTGACTCAATATTTAATTAACATCCAACAAATATAAAATCATTGAAAAATCAAAACGTTAAGAGCTTGAAAGACTTATGGCTAGGCAACGACAATATTAGTTCATTTAACCTCTGAAACAACGAGAAAAAATAGTCAATTAGTCATCTGACCTCCACATCAAAAATCCAAATTTATAGCAGAGGAAAAATAGAATTCAGAAACCCAAACAATCCTAGGCTAGATAAAATTGAAAGGAGGGTCCAAAATTTTAGAAAAAATTGGGAAAAAAGGTTGCAGCTGCAACAATTGGCGACTACCTGGTGAACACAGATCTCTGGACAATATCTTCCTTGATCAACAGACTGTTTTGACAATAAATACCAACATGCTGAATTCTTATAGATGTTTGGATTTCCCAAATGGAAGATGTATGTACTTTAATCATTGATGATAGTCCAATTCAGGGATAATGGGAACCAAGATTTCAAAGTCTAGATAACTCTTTTGAGGCCAGGAATATGTGTTTCATTTTTACCTCTATCTTTGGGTAGCTCCCAGCTTGGACACCACAGGATTGTAACATATGGTAAATAGAAATATTTGTTTGTTCCTCATTCCCATGCCATTTTGCACTTTTGTGCTTTTGGAATTTTTGTCCTTTCTGAGTCCTCCTGCATGCCTTCTGAATTTTTTATTCAGGCTCCTCTATCCATAGTGTCCTTTTGTGTGAGAGATGTATTTATTTTTCAGCTCACGGACGAAGAATAACTTTGGCAATCTTGTACTCATATGGTTCAGTACTTTTTTTTTGATACATATTGCTTTTCTTAGGATATTTTGACTCTTATTTTCCTTTTGGCTTTCAATTCTTGGCATGGGATCGTTTAAATATAATATACTGTTTACCCTGCTTCCTCTCCACGGGTCTTTTGCTGTCACCCCCTAAGACATTTTTAATGTGAGATGGATGGAGCCTCGAAATAGTATTCCAGACTTTTTGATGCTGATTTATTTTACAAGGATTAAGTAGGACTTCAATGTGTTCATAGCCACTTATGAAAACTGCTAAACTAGAAGAAGTTCTTTCAAATAAATCAATAGTACACAGTCTCATAATCAAATATTTTAGTTAATCCAAAATTTCGATGGACCCCATGCACCCAAAATTTGTGATTTTTATTGAAATCAATCAAACCCTAACTAAACAAACAAAATCAATAAATCAAAACTAAAATAAAACAATTAGTTTATTTATGTAGAAGATAACCAAGAACTAAAAATCAAGAAAAATAAGGTTTGAGAACTAAACCATTAACTGGTAAGTTCTCTTCCCACCCTTGTAGATCTTGCAACTTGTAAGTTGAGGGGCCAAGCTTGGTTGCAATTAGAAAAGGGCCTACCCATAACTGTTGAAACTTAGTCTGCTTCCCCTTTTCATCGTGCGGATGATCCCACTTAAGAACCAGATCTGCCACTTCGAATTCCTTGTTTCCATCTTTATGCTTATCAAATCAACGTTTCACTACTTCTTGTTGATGCTTAAATCATTCTCTGGCTTTGGACCTAGACTCTTTTGACTTCAAAAGATTATAGATTCTAATATGTAGGATTTCATTATCAGTACCTCTAGACTCCTGAGCTAATATGGAAGAAGGTAACATAATGTTGGGAGGAAGAATAGCTTCTTTTCTGTAAACAAGGGTGTATGGTGACACACCTAAGGAATTCTTGGGTGTGAGACTATCGGCCCAAAGAGCATTAGGTAACGCTAAGTGCCAACTTCTCTGATTTTCTATTACGGTTTTCTTTAGAATTCTAATCAAATTATTATTTGTAGATTTTGCCAAACCATTTCCTTGTGGGTAATATTTTGCAGAATAATGCAACTTAATTCCTCTTTCATTAGCAAATGCAATTAATCTAATAGAAGAAAAGTAAGTAGCATTATCAAAAACCAGGGAAATTGGAACCCCAAACCTGGTCATAATGTGATCTTGTAAGAAATCCATGACTGCATCTTCATTCACTTTGCGTAACAGAATGGCCTCGACCCATCTAGTGAAGTAGTCAGTTGCCGTCAAAATGTATTTGTGCTACAAGGAAGAATTTTGTTTTATCTCTCCAATGATATCAATCCCCCATTGTTTGAATGGTTCTGTTATCATCATTGGTTTTAAAGGCCCCGCTGCTTTGGCTTGTCTTCTAACACACCTCTGGCAAACATCACACTTTCTGACATGATCATGAGCATATTTAAACAGTGTGGGCCAGTAATACCCAGCTCTAAGAATCTTATGGGATGTTGTATGTCTGGAAAAATGACCTCCTGCAGGCCCATCATGTAATTCTGTTATGACCTTCTTTGCATCTTCTTGTTCTAAGCACCTAAGAAGAACTCCATCGTAATTCTTTATGAATAATACTCCATCAATGATCTGATATGAAGCTGATTTAAGGTGTAATGCTCTTCATTGTTTGGAATTCCAATGTTCAGGAAAATATCCTTCCTGAAGGTAATGAACAAGGTCTCGGTACCATGAATCTGGAGCTGTGAATAGAGGACATATATCCACCATATGTAACTCAACTTCATTGTCCCAATTGTTTTCTTCATTATCTTTACCTTCAGCCATTAGTTTGCACAATCCTTGCCCTTTAACTATGGATGTTGGTTTGAATTCAAGGTCATATTCTTGTAAAGCTATTACCCAGTTGCCTCTTCTTTCTCCTAATTCCTTTTGTATGAAAATAGACCTTACAGCTGGGTGTGGAACTATTATCTTAGTACAGTTCTTAAGTATGTATGGTCTAAATTGCTTTACCGCTTTGAAAACTGCATAAGCTTGTTTATCAACAGCTGTATAATTCAATTCATCTCCTTGCAGACTGGTGCTCATAAATGATATGGGGTACTCATCTCCCCCATCCTCCTTCCGTGTAAGCACTGCTGCTAATGAATCATCGGATGCAAAAGTGTACAGGATGAAATATTTTTTGAAATTTGGACTTTTGAGTGATGGTGCATGAGCAATAGATGTTTTTATCTTATTGAATGCATTATTTTCCACATCATTCCATTTAAATTGTACACTTTTTTTAACCATGTGCTGCAAAGGTTTGACAATTTGAGCAAAATCTGGTACAAACCTTCGCACAAAATTAATTGTCCCCATAAATGATTGCATACCTTTTTTGTTATGGGGTAAAGGGATTTGTTCTATGGATTTAATCCTTTCTGGGTCTATGGAGATCCCTTTCTTAGAAACAACATGACCCAGTAGCTTTTCTTCTATGACTACAAACACGCATTTCTTAGGATTAAGTGAAATACCATATTTTCGACAACACTCAAAAAATTGTCTTAGATGGAATGAATGTTCCTCTCTCTTTTTTGAAAATATTGTGACATCATCAAGATATACCACAACACTATGGCCAATCAGACCACAGAAATCTATATACATGGCCCTCGGGAAAGTAGCTCCAGCATTGATGAGTCCAAAGGGCATTCTTCTGTAAGCAAAAGTTCCCCACTTTGTTCTGAATGTAGTTTTAAGTCTGTCCTCTTCAGCTACTAATACTTGATTATAGCCAGAGAATCCATCTAATAATGAAAATAATTCAAAACCTAAAACCATCTGCAATATTTGTTCCATGGGTGGAACTGGATAGTTATCTTTATCCGAAGCACGATTGAGGTTTCTGAAATATACACAGAGCCTGATTTCTCTGGATTTTTTCCTTAATGGCACCAAATTTGAAACCCATTCCGAATGCCTAACTTTGAATATAATTTTAGCATCCAACAAATTTTTTACTTCACTTTGAATCAAAGGTTCCAGCTTTGGATGCATCTTCCTTAAAAGCCGCTGGTAAGGCTTGACTCCAGCTCTAATCGGGATGACATGTTGTATAATATTTGTGTCATATGTTTTAAGCTCTTGATATGTCTAGGAAAAAACATCCCTGTACTATTTGAACAAACTAATTAATTTACTCCTTTCACCTGGAGAACAACACTTTCCCAAATTTACATATCTAGGTTCAGCTTCAGTCCCCAAATTTTATTAGCTCAAATTGCAAGGATGAGCTATGAGTCTTAACATTCACTGGATTTCTGAACTTGTTGTTTAAATCAAACATTCGTTCTAGGGTCTTGACTCCCTTAGGAATAAAATTCCCAAACTTTCATTCTTCTTGATGTTCTTCATCATCTATTATTGCTCCTTTAAAAGTCTCATCATTCATCAAGCATTCCAAATTTTTTTGATCATCGTCAAAAACCCGTAAATTGGTGATCATATCCAGAACAGAAGGCCTAAAAAGTAATTCAATAGAGCATCTATTATTAGAAGGTACTAGCCTTGCAGCCGAGGTAGCTAGTAAATCAGCTGCTGCATTCTTTAATCTAGGAATGGATACAATATTGAATGCATGAAAGTTTATAAGCAAATCCCAAACTTCATTTTGATAGGATTTTAAAAGTGGTGAAATACAATGTATCTTATTTCGAATTTGCTTAACAACAATTTTAGAGTCTCCATATACTTTCAGATTTTTCACTTTTAGTTCTATTTCCTTTTTCAGTTCCTGAACTAGTGCTTCATACTTGACTGTATTATTCATACATTCGAATTCTAATCTACAAGAAATAAAATGTTTATTTTTCTTTGGATCAATCAGGACACAGCCAGCTCTTGATCCTTCCAATGTTTTAGATCCATCAAAATAAAGGGCCCAAAAACTATCTACTTCTACTGGAATTGAATTAAAAACTTCATCTGAAGCTAAATCTACTATTTTACAGTCAATTTCATCAGCCCGTGAAAATCGAAGGAGATCGGGCTGGGTGTTAGATAAACTGCTGGCTTCTTCAGCTTGGTAATTTCCCAGTTCCAATTCAATGAAGTAATTTCACAACACAGAATTCACTGGTTCATTTTTTCCCTCCAACTAAGTAACATTGTGCTTCATTTGAGGTCCTCTTAATATTTTTATCTGATTGGGACTTCCCTTATGAGGTAACCACAGATGTGACCAATCTGATGCGAAGTATCCATTTAGCCTTGTCGACTAGTCTCAACTCAAAAAAAGTCCATAAGAATCTGGAATGTTTGCAACTACAATATCAATGTACTGACATACCTTCTCATTTGTAGATAAGCGAATTAGGACATGTTCCATTTCCCCGACTACTTTCACAGCTGTCCTGTCTAATTGAATAACTTGCCAAGTGGATGGTTTAGGTTGTCCATTAATTCTCTTGCATACTGAATGTGGCATAACATTGATTGATGCCCTTGATTCTACTAAACAGTTGTGCACATTATATTTGAAAATCTCAAAAGTTAGGAGAAATGGTGGGGTTCTAAACTTAGACTTACCTCCCACACTTGCTTCACCAACTTCTTCTTTAGGTTGGTTTGTTAGTGGGCAACTCTTCCTATGGTACTTCAAGTGCTTTTAACAATTTTTCTTTCTGGTGAGGTACATTACACATTTCAAATAATGAGATATTTTCCTTAGCCTTTTTAATGTCTTCCACAATATCATACCCCATCTCAGGTGTTTTGAGATTTTTCTTGACATTATCAACCTTGTCTTCAATAGGATTAACAAGCATGTTAATTCTATTAGGATCTTGACTTGTAATGATAAATTCAGGTATATTATCAGTTGTAGTGTTCTTCTGTACCTTCTTCATATTTTCTTGAAGTTTCTTGATCTTTGGAAGTATGGAATTGTCTTCTTTTAACAACCTCTGACTTCTTGTTGTCACATTGGTTTTTGATGTTTCTTCTTGTTTCATAGAACCTTCCTCTTCTATATCAAACATTGAGACACAGTCCCATAAAACCAGAACATCCTCCTTTTGTTTTTCTATGGATTGATTGTAATTTTCTTCCTCCTTATCAGTTTCTATTAGTTTGGAGTCCAATAACTGATTCATTACCAATGTCATAGAATTTATCCATTGGGGGAAACTCCTCTCAAAATGCGGCTGCTGATGAAAGGTGCAAAAATTATCCATGCCTACATCAGTTAAATTCATTGCTGCAGGACTGTGTGGAGGTGGTTTAGATTGATTGTTGTCCTCCCTCCTTTTATAGTAAGGCTTATATGATTTATTAGCTTCCTTTTCTTTTTCCAAATATATTACTCTGTTGGATAGCTTCTGTATCGTCTTCACCATCCCTTCAAAATCCTGTGATCGCTCATCCTTAGGCTTAGCCAGTAATAAAGGTTTCTTACCAAACGTTTTTTCTTCCAACTGCACAGGATAATTTTCTATTCTCTCCATCTCAACCTCTACCCTCTCAGCTTCTTCATAGGTTTTCGATAATGTAGGTTTGACTGATATCTTAGAAAACATGGCCAAGTCAGGCCCTAGAGCTGAAGTATAATATTCAATCAGAGCTTTTTCAGATGGCTTATCAGCTGCAGTATTTTTTTTAGATAAGCAGCAAATCTTTAGTGAAATTATGTACCTTTTCCTTCCTTTCTTTCTTTAAAGCGCATAACCCTTTCATTAAAGTTGCATGAGTTTTCTGTACTGTATATTTACTTCTAAATATTCTCTCAAATGTGTCCCAGTCTGTGATTGAATTTGCAGGAAGGGAAAAATACCATCAGGCTGTTGTTCCTTTTAGGGTGTGGAAACAATCTACAGACTACATCTTCATGTTCTCCTGCTCGCAGTCCTTCTATAGCCAAGTAAAAACTTTGCAAATGATCATCTACCAGAATTTTTTCACTTGGGTCAAACTTAGGCAACAATTTTTCAAAAGCTTGAGGCAAATCATGCAAGGGAGCTGCCAGGTTTAAAGGTGACCTAGCTTCCAAGCAGATGGTGGATTTGGTTGGTTTGCATTTACATGAGCCATGATTTTGAGTGGAGAATGAGGTGGTGACTAAACAGGGGTCTGACAAGGTGAACAATAAGGTGAATCTGGGTCCAATTGATTCAAAGGCTGGTCAACTTATTGCAAGGTTGCTTCTACCAGTTCTTCAAGATCTTCTACCAACACTGAATCTTCTAACTTAGGGCGATCTTTCTTTTGATATTCTCTCCTTGGTAAGACAGGAATAATCGGTAATCCTCCGATATTCTTCGCATATGACCTAGTAATTATTCTCAAATCATCAACTACTTTGTTATCGACAAAATACAGATGCTCTTTACCCTTCTCTTCCAGAGTTGGATTGGGAAACAAACTGCTTTCAGCTTTCAAAACTGTCACCGGTGGAGTAATTCGAGGAAATGAGTTTCCTCGGCTAGCGATGCACTGGTGGCCCTCCTTCTAGTGACAAAAACTGTTGAGGCCTGGAAAATCATAGGTAACAACAGTTAGGGATTCTCCCCAATAAACGTTCCCAACTAGCCCGTTACTGTTTGGTATGGGGAATCCGTTCGGTTTACAGTCTGGCCACCATAGGTCAAGTAACAAATTAAAAGGTTTTACCGGTTACAGCTCGATCCATCGTGTATATTTTAAGTTTTTTGTTTTTAGGTATGATGTGCAAGTGCCTATCTAAAAATGCAGATTGATAGAGATAACGAAGAGTGTCACAATGTGATGCGCAGGTTCTTACCTTTCGTCTTAACTCTCTCACATCTAAATCACACACATTAAGAAACTAAAACTAACTAACTAACCTATCCCTAGGGAGAAAAAGTATCAGTTACCAATGAGTAATGTATTTCTGTGCATGCATTAAGAAAAATTACAAATAGCTGTTACTTATTTCAAACACATGAACATTAATAGATATATGAACAACAAGGTAGCTTATTGTTTATGAAAACCTTCATTACTCACAGTGGAAACTTCATAGAATAAACTAGAGTGCATTCATAACATGAACATAGATTCAATGAGTTAGAACTATCTCACAGTTAATGGACATAAGCTGAAAACGAAATAGTTCACATTCAACTAATCCATAGCAAAACATTTGAAACATTCCACCAAGCTTTCTCCAGCAGGAAACTTGTAATTCTTTATTGCAAAAGGAAATAGTTCTTCTTACAACATACTCTCACAAATATATCTGGGAAAAAGTCCTTTATTACATCTAAACTCTCCTTTATTTATACAAAAAAGCAAAACCTTTGGGCTGACCCTCGATGACCTTTGGGCTACTCCAACCTTTCAGTTCTAAATTTTTTGTCTTGTAGTATGTGCCCGTAATTTATACAACATGTTATATTTTAAATTAAAATTTAAGAGAACTTTATGAAGAGGGACCGGCTTGGTCACTGATGAGATTTTTCCAAGCCTGGGTCTCTGCTATTATCGATCTGCTCAATAATATATTGGTATTTTTGAGATCCTGTTAATCTCAGACCCTCACTTTCTTCTTCTCTTTTCTTTATCTCTGCTTCTTCATTTCTCTTTCTCTTCCTTCCTTGCTGCTTCCTCTGCAGCTCTCTTTCTTTCTTCTTCCTCATTCTTCAACCAATTCTCTGCCTCTTCTTCTTTTGTCTCTTAGACATATCTTCTTTATAGCAATCACCCTATCATAAACATAGCATGTCCTTAGACCATTAAGCTTTTACCAAAATAACAAAACTGTATCAATCTATTTACCTCCTCCATATGCATTCTAAAAAATGAACTATACACAGTATTAATGCATGAAAAGAAAATGACAAGGAAAAAGCAAATCCTGCAAATTTGTGTCTTAAAATCTTCTAAGTACACTGTCTATAACAAAAATCACAACCCCGATAGAACAGACTCTTCATGAACCACATTACCGCTACTGCTAATCTCCAAAACACTAGACTCTGCACTGTGCTCCTCGTCGTGGACAACCATTACTGGACCAAAACATTGCAAACCTCTGCCATCCCCCAAAAATAGGGTAAACACATACAAAAACAAGGACTGGAGAAAAAACGCGGGTTTCAACACGGATAAAAGATAAAATACTGCTCCGCACGTATATAACCATTGGTGGTCGGAAGCACTAGATGCCTGGAGAATAGTCCTATTCACAGCCGCAATGGCAGACAGTGAACACACTTCGGGTCCCGCGAGACTCTAAACCTGTCAGCATTGGAAACTCTTAACACTAAGTGTCAGAGATTCAAAACTAAGAATTGCCATAGTGTCGGTGATCGGAAGCTCTAAAAGCTATTGGTCGGCAGTTGACAACACTAAACATCGAAAGGATAGTTTGATCGATAGCCGCAATGACGGATGACAGACTGAATACGGCTTCCGTGATCAAATAAAACCATCAGCGATCAAAAGCCCTAAGCACTATGCATTAGGGGACTCCCAATCTATCGACAAACAAAACCTCTAAACATCGGGCAGATAGATCACTACGCAGCTGCAACGGCGGGCCACAAACAGACTACGGGTTTCGCGACAAAATAAATCTATCGACGATCGGAAACTCTACGGCTAAAGTTTGGAGCTTCAACCCTAAGCACATCCACAACGTCAATGATGCAATCCTAAGCACTGCCGCGGTCATGTATCAGAGATCGGAGAGACAACGTACTAAACACAACGACACCGGCGAGCAGAAGGACTAACCCTAATACTCTTTGTAGTTTTAGCAATATAAAGCACTAAATGCCGCTAGTATCATGTATCGGAGATCGAAACTACTAACCACTAACACATCGGCACAAATATTTTGATCGACAGCCACAACGATGGACTCACAATCAACTATGGTTCCGCGTCGGTGATCGAAACCACTAAGTGCTAAAGGTCGGAAATTTAAAATTGAACACCTCCACAGTGTCAGCAATGCAGATGACAAGCCCTCCAAAACGGCGGCATCATAGAGGACTAAACCTCCAATTGATTGTCAAAAAACATTTCGATCAAAAAATCAAAAGGTTTGAACAATAAAGGCCACAAAATCGGTGAGGATAAAAACTGTCTGTCGGGATGTTCATCGTTTCCCTTCCGAAATGTCGACGGCATAGAGAACTAATTCCTCGACTCAATCTTTAACCAACATCCGACAGTGATAAAATCATTGAAAATCAAAACGTTAAGAGCTTGAAAGACTTATGGCTGGGAAGCGGCAATATTAGTTCATTTAACCTATGAAACAACGAGAAAAAATAGTCAATTAGTCATCCGACCTGCACATCAAAAATCCAAATTTATAGCAGAGGAAAAATAGAGTTTGTTATAGCGGATTTCACCACACTAGGTGAATCACACATTGTATGGCCTTCCCTTGTCCTGCTACAGGCTTATTAGCCCCTATGGACCACTTTTTGTCTTTTGATGTGTCCTTGATCATCCCTAAAAACATAAGAAAAGTGATATACGTGGCTTTTACCCTGATAACCGTGTACATACGCGGATATAACCCCTATAGTCGCGTACATCGGGATGGGTGAATAATCCAAATCCTTTTGGAGCGTTCCTTGACTTGGATCCGACTCATATGACTCCTGGCCTTCCATATGCCTTGAGATCGCATGGATTCGACCTTTCAGTATCCATTTGAAAAGCTATATAAGGAACCCCTTGAGACATTGAAAGCATAAGAGAGAATTGAGAGTAATGAAACTATAGTCCATTGTTTCCAGAACTTATGCTTGAGTCTGCATCCCTTTGTCCCTTGGAGCACTATTGTGTTCTTCCCAAGCATGCCTTTTTCTAGTGAGCTTGCTATCTGAGTGATGGAGGATTGAGGTGGTGGAGGCCCAAGTGGGGGATTCAGTTTCTCCGGTTCGCAGACGTGCCATCAGAGGTTGTTACTTGTAATCTCTGATTCATATTAATAGAAATATCTTTTCCTGTCCAGTAATGTGTATTTGAATGAATATTGTATCCATTGGAATATGTCAAATGATTTTACATTATTGATTGTATATGCTAGAATAGATCTAACACCATGATATATAGTATGCTTGTATTGTTGAGGAAGTATTATATCAATTCAAGCTGAATATTGGAAAGCTCAACGGGGATCTACTTCAACCGTCCGGAATAAGGTGCGAGGTTCGATCCTTTAGTGTTAGACATTGTATTTCTATTGCATATTGGGAAAGATTGATTTCTGGAGTCTAGCTATCTGTTGTGGTACCCCAAGCCATAGGAATTTCTCTCCGTAACAGAATTGGCGACTCCGCTGGGGAGTTCCTAGTAATTGTCCTTTGGGGGTTGATTTCTTGGCATTCAATGTATTTGAATTGCTCTCTCTCTTTTGTTTCTGTGTCGGGTATGGGGGTATGTATGCCTGGTAGAGCCTGATTGGTGTGAATTTAGTCTCAGCCTATCTGTTTGCCTTGGATTTGTGCATCTTTTTCTTCCTGTACGTGGGTTTGTCACTTACAGTCGTGTATACACGCGGTTTACCCTGGGATTTCCGCGTATACACGTGGGTTTACTATGCACAGTCGCGTATACCCTGGTTTTTACCTTTTTGTGGAAGATAGTGGATTGCTGAGTCTCCTTGGGCACTGCCTGAGTCTGTTAATACCTCTGTTTCTGACCAGAAACATTTTTTTTTGCCTAAATTTTTTCTTTTAGGAAAGTTCTTGTCATGGCATCTTTGATTTTTTGTTTGAGATTAGTGCATTAGAGTCCTTTTACCTTAGTACTTTGCTGGAATGCTGTTTATGTGTGCTTGCAAAGTCTGGGGTGGGTAGAATCATTCTTTTGCTTTTTGTATCTCTTTATTTTCAAAAAAATCCAAAAACATTTGCTTATCATCATGCATTGCATTTTGCACTTTGCATTGTAATTGCACTAGATCTAGATTTGCTTTGGAGTAATAGTTAGGACTTCATATAGGGAAATTTGCATTCAGCATTTGAAGAAGAAATTGTGCATTACACGTAGTATGCATACCCTGTTTTCATGGACACAATGCATTTACATTGATTGTTAGGTGTGCATTTTGCTTCTTGTTGCGTCATAACACCATTAGTTGCACGACCATATTCTATTTTTGAGTAATAAAGCCAACTAAAATCAACGCTAATTAAAATGAATTACACTCTTTTCTTTTCTAGGGTGCACCAACAAGATTAGGTTTTAGGATCTTGGAATAGTTCATTGTAAGTTAATTCTCCAAGATCACTAAACAACAACAACTAGGTGTCTGTCCAGGGAGTGTGTGAAATCCTTGATATAACCAGCGTTCTTAGGATCCTCCTCTCAAAAGGAAGTTAAGCACGAGGCAGTGTGAGCGGTTGTTGATTGGGATAACCCCTGGTCGGTAACTATGTAGCACCGGCGATATAGCCAGGATTGTATTCGTATCTGGGGGCTCTTTCGAAAGTTTCGGGCTTTGCTACCCTGCCCATATGGTCAATCCCGCCTGCGACTGTCTGCCTGAGCTTTGATTATATTGAGGTGACCTTAGTGACCTTACTTAGGATATCGAGGGGGTACTTGTAGAGGTTATTCTGCATGTGTCCCAGCCAGGTTGGGGTTGGAAAACAAAGTCACTTTACGCGTTGAAGCTGAGGGCCACAATAATTGGTTACGTACCTCTGCTTGTGGTGACAAGGGCCTCTCAAGCCTCTCCTAGGAGAGACATACCGACCAAATTCAGGAGCTCACTTATCCAACCCTTGTTTTCTTGCATTTGGCTTTAGATTTTATTAGTGATTGCTCTGTGCATGCTAGTTGGCCTAGGGTTTACGTAAATAGAGAGTCTTTGCTTTTTGTTGAGTCATTGTGGAGTCGGGTGCGGTTCCGCGCCGTTCTCGTTGGTTAGCAGGACTTCCGCCTTCCACTTCTCCTCCTCCTTTGGGAGAGGGGCCTAGACTGTCCAGGTGGAATATGTCACACACTGATTCACACACCATGGAGGATCATTTAGAGACTATTCCTGAGCCACCTCCTCCCGTTCGTATTGACGATGGGGAACTTACTCCTACATACGATCCTTCACCTGACCTAGCTGAGTTCGGTCCTGTGATTTCCCAGATAGGATCTTTGCATGATAGACCTACTCACCCTAGGGCTGATTCCTCGTTGACACATTACTGGTATGGAATGCCGGATGATGCCGAGACTCACTTTGACCCTCCTAGCACTAGCTACGGTAGTTATGCTACGACTGGTTTTCCTATGCACGATTTGACATTTCATGTTGAATCCGACTTTGAGCCTAGAACTATTCCTAGGGGCAATCCCATGCCTTACCTTGCGGAGAGGTTTGGGAGTACTAGTCACATTGCACCTTCCATCCCAGTGGTGGAAGCTCCATCTTATATACCTCCTAGGTCTAGATTTAGTGATCCGATAGGGATACCAGGTTCCAGATGAGTGACAATAGGCACTAGTACATATCTTCTTACAGAGATTCCTTCGTCCTCGCTTCCGAGTTCTTCAAATGTAAACCCTCCACCTTACTCACATGGTCCTTCGAGTCGGCACGTAGCTACGAGTCAGATCCATACTGCGATTACTAGACCAATTGTGTCTCAAGCCTACATACCACCCGTGGTTTTGGGAGGTTATGTTCATGTTTCTAGAGGTTAGATTGCTACTTCCACGACATATATCCCTACTTCTGGTATGTATATTCGTACTTCTGGAATGTATATCCCTACCTATGGAGTGTCTCATGGGGGATCGAAAGGGATGACCTATGGACCCTATTATGGGACGCAGTATGGACAGGTTTCTCCACCTTATGGAGGCGGGTATTCACAACCTGCTTACTCTCCTAATTATGGCTTTGTAGCTCCTACTAGTCAAGGTCCACCTCATTATGGTGCTTCCACACCACCCTATACGGTTCATACAGGAGGAGGTCACTATGGCCAAGGTCATGGTGGTAATCAATCCTATATGAACCAGGGAGCGGTCCATAGGCCTCATCATCCTAGGCTCCCTTTCCTCATGACACTCAATCTACCTGACTTATCTAGACTTACGAACGATCCTGTGGCTCATGACCCGGCTTGGCCGGCTGTCCCTACCAAGCTTCCTTCGGACATACCTAAGTTCGAAGGAAAACCAGGAGAGGATCCGAGCGAACACGTTACGACATTCCACCTATGGTGCTCTTCCAATTCCTTGCATCAGGACTCCGTCCGTTTGAGACTATTTCAACGCACCCTTACAGGACCTGCGGCGAAATGGTATATAGAGTTACCTAGGGGTGCCTTTACTTTGTTCGACGACCTTGCGATGACTTTCCTTAATCACTTCCAGCTACCAGTGCGCTATGATGTTGGTACTGAACTCTTGTAGACATTTTGGCAAGATAAAGCCACCCATATTTCTGATCATATTCAGGAGTGGCGTAGACAGAAGAGATTAATTAAAGCCTTTATACCGCCGGATTTCCTCCTTGAGTGGTTCCTCAAGTCTTTATTTCCATATATAGCGAAGGATGTTTCCACATCCGGAGTGCAGAATGAGGAACAAGCAATCTTTAGGGCACAGGAACTGGACTTGATCTATGCTCAGTCTGGTTTGTTATATGAGATTATACCCAACGCTCCTCGTTCTAGTTTCGATCCAAAGGTCAAACCTGGACCACATGCGGATGGCATTGTGGGTTGTGCAAGTAAGAAACCTGCAGGTTCGGTTGCAAAACAAGTTGCTCAGTTGTCAATCAACCAATCTGCCTCGGGACAAGTTACAGCTTCGTCTCAGCCTGCCCAAACGACGAATGTACTTGCTGTGCAATCGTCCGACCAGAAGGGTAACCAACAACCCGGACGGAATAGAAAAAAGGGTAAAAACAATAATAATAAAAAGGGTGGGTATAAGAACGAGAATGCCAATAATAATGACAATAACGGTAAAAATATTGGGGGGGACAAGCAGAATAAACATAAGGTTAAGTTTCCTTGCAAGCTATGTAAGGACGATCACCTCACTTACTTTTGCCCTAGAATGGATGAAGCTTCGAAGTTCATAGCACAGGGCCCAGCTGTGTTAATGAACCCTTTACCGCATAACCAGAATATGAACTCAAAGTCCCATGATCAATCTAGTGATGATGATCCAACTGAGACTAGTGGTCGTGGGTGCATTAATATGGTCCGTGCTGCGAAAGTTGTGACGCGTATGAAATATTATGCTTTGTCACAACCCAACCCAGGAAAAGAACCTGATCCACCAGGAACCCCTTTGCGCATTGAGAAACCTGTGGATAAACTTGAGGCTGCACCTCACATTCCTAAGGGGGTACTTAAGCGTTTGGGGCATAACCCAAATTCCCGAGCTGCCCAGAACTATTCAGTTGTCGAGGACTTGGGCCATACTCCTTGTGCGATGTCTACATTGGAAGTGCTTCAGAGTTGTCCATCGTAAAGGAAGGCTTTGCTTTCCGCTCTTGGTGTGAATGGTGATGATTCTTCCTCAGTGATCAAATTTGAAACCACAGGACATCAGCCTCGCTTGCCCTACTATGTGTCCCTTTTGGTGCATGTGGAATGTCTTAATATGATCGTCAAGAGTACTGTGATTGACGAGGGCGCTGCTGCTTCTATGATGTCTTTGTCTTATTGGAAGGGTCTCGGTTCTCCTGAGTTGTCCAAATCTACGACCATGTTATCTGCTTTTGATGGGAGATCGTTTAGGCTGCACGGTATTCTTCCTTCCCTTAAAGTCCGTTTGGGAGGGAAGATCGTTGCGATAGAGGTTGAGGTGGTTGATGCACCCCTTGACTACAATCTCTTACTGGGAAGGAACTGGATGTATAGTATGCAAGCCGTTGCATCTTCCGTGTTTTGCGTTGTATGATTTCCACATAACAGGAAGATTGTAACGATTGATCAAATGGCATTCAAGAATCCTCCTGTGACTGCATCTTCAGAAGCTTCGGTTCCGAAAGTTGAACATTCCCAGTCGGCAACTAGGATTGTGGGTGTAGGCATGTATCCATCCCTTATGGGAACCTTTAGTTGTCCTGCACCCATCCTCATGATAGGATCTAGTTTCGATGGTGCTTCGACGTCTACAAGATCAGTGCCTTTTCGCACAAGTCATATGGGATATCCTTGGATTCTTCCTTCATCGAGTCCTTCGAGTGAGGCCATTGAGACGAGCGTGCCGTTGCCTACAGTGATGATAGCTTACCAAGCTAATCTCCAGTCTGCTGCAGAGCCTTGTTCGTCCTCTTCGCAGACGGAGGAGGAAGACCCCTATGTGCTACCGATATGGGCAGTACAGTCTTCTCATGCCCACGACTACCTTGATACGGTTTTCACTTCAGATGAAGCGATTATCGAGGCTATGTCGGGAGTTGAGCCACCATGGAAGGAACTTCATCATAGATCGTACTTCCTTCCAGAGCTTGACCTTTTGGAGCATGAGGATTATAGGGATATTCTTAGTCAGAAAGTTGGTATACCTATGGTTCCGTTAAGCTCTCCTGGTCAGATGGCTGATGGAAACATGGCGAACATATCATTAACTATTCCTATCAACATTTCTCGCAATTCTGGTACAATTGAGAATGTCTACATTGGGGCAGATTGTTCCCAAGATGAGATTCTGGAGTATACCGAGCTATTCAAGGAATTCCATGATATTTTTGCTTGGTATTACGATGAGATGCCAGGAATTGACCCTCAGATTGTTGAACATGAGATTAAGACTTACCCCAACGCTAAGCTTGTTCGACAGCGTTTGCGCGCTGTGAATCCTAGGAAAGCACCCGCCCTAAAGGCAGAGATAGAGAAGCTATTGAAAGCTGGTTTCATCTATCCCATTCCCTTGAAAGAGTGGGTTTCAAACCCCGTTCCGGTGGATAAGAAGCAGGGAGCGATCCGTATATGCACTAATTTCCGTGATTTAAATCGTTCCTGTCCTAAGCATAACTTCCCCACACCGTTTATAGATCAGATTTTGGATGAGTGTGCGGGTAGCGAGGTGTTCTCCTTTATGGACAGCTTTTTCGGGTATAATCAGATCCAAATTAAACCCGAGGACCAACACAAGACCGCATTTATTTGTCCTTGGGGAACATTTGCGTATCAAAAAATGCCTTTCGGCCTTAAAAACGCCATAGCTACGTTTCAGCGGGCAATGACCTTGATCTTCCACGATCTCAAGTCTATTATTGAAGTATTTTTGGATGACCTCACTGCTCATTCTCGTATGAGGATGCGTCATTCTTATCACTTGAGATTGGTGTTCGAAAGGTGCCGGCACTATGCTGTTAGATTAAACCCTCATAAGTGCATCTTTTGCGTGAAGTCAGGTCGTTTGTTAGGATTCATCGTTTCGAAAGAGGGTATAAGAGTCGACCCTTTGAAGGTTGAGGCAATACTTCAGTTGTCTCCCCCGCAAAATATCCGTCATCTTCAGTGTTTGCAAGGCATGGCAAACTTCCTACGAATATTTGTTGTCAACTTTGCCAATTTGACTAGAGGTTTCATGCGTCTCCTGAAGAAGGATACTCCATTTGAATGGGATGAGCGAGCCCAGGAGTCCTTCGATGCACTTAAGCGAGCCCTAGCATCAACCCCGATTATTAGTCCTCCGGATTATAGCCATGATTTCCTATTATATGTGGCCGCGTATTTAGAGACGATTGGTATGGTTTTGGTTCAGGAGGATGAGGAGCTCCAGGAGCATGTCATATATTATTTGAGCCAAAACCTTATTGACGTAGAGATTCGGTATTCTCATGTTGAGAAGCTTGCCTTGGCTACCGTACATGCGGTGCAACGTTTGAGACATTATATTCTCCTTCGCCAGACCTTGGTTGTGGCCCATGTCAATCCGTTTCAATTCGTCCTCACACGTAGGATGATTGGGGGAAAGTATAATAAATGGATTGTCATCCTGCAAGAGTTTGATCTTGAATTTGTTTCGGCAAAATCAAAGAAATCTTTAATCTTTGCAGAGCTCATATCGGATTTTCCGAGCGAGGCCGAGGAGTTGGTATGTGAAGATACATTCGTTGATGAACACATTTTCTTAATCTCAATGGTTGACCCATGGTATGGGGATATCATAGTATATCTACAAACACAGAGGACCCCTACTCACCTCTCGCGAGATGAACGACGATGATTACGTCACGTTTCCAAGAACTACCTCATAGTGGACAATAATTTGTACCGCCGTGGAGTAGATTCCCTTTTACGACATTGTTTAACTCATGATGAGGCTGAGGTAGTGCTTAATGATTGCCACAGAGGGGCGTGTGGTGGTCATTTATCTGGGATTTCTATAGCTCAAAATATTTTGAGAGCGGGTTATTTCTGGCCATTGATCTTCAAGGATTGTATTGAAGCGGTCAAGAGGTGCCACCCTTTCCATGTGTTCGCACGTAATATGCGCTCGAAACCTGCCCCGTTACACCCTATTATCACCGCCGGTCCCTTCACCAAGTGGGGGCTCGATTTTATGGATTGCAACCCAGCTTCAGCTGGAGGGCACCATCATATCATAGTGGCTGTTGATTACTTCATGAAATGGGCTGAGGCAATGCCTACAGTAAAATCCGACGGTGAGACAGCTGCTCACTTCGTATTCAACCAAATCATTACTCGGTTCAGGATTCCAAGAGAGCTTGTCATTGACCATGGTTTGCACTTTCAGAACCGTATGATCGAAGAGTTGGCATCCAAGTTAGGGTATAAGTAAGAGCATTCCTCTTCTTACTATCCTCAAGCGAATAAACAGGTTGAAGTAGTGAATAAATCACTTAAGTCCATTCTCCAACGAACCATCGCACAAAGCAAGATGAATTGGCATATTATGTTATACCCTGCTTTGTGGGCATATCGAACCGCGGTTAAGACTGCCACTGGTTTTTCTCCATATCATCTTGTACATGGAGTGGAGTCGATATTGCCAGTTGAATGCGAGATTCCTTCGTTGAAGTTAGCCGTGGAACTCTTACCAAACACTTCGCTTTTGGAGGAGTGTTTGGTTCACCTTGAGCAACTCGATGAACATCGTAGAGATGCCTTGGTGACTCTAGAGGCTAATAACTGTCGCGTAAAGGACCAATACGATAAGTCTGTCTATCCGAGAGTGTTTAGTGAGGGAGACTTGGTCCTTTTGTGGGATCAATCGAAAGAACCCTTGGGGGTAGGGAAGTTCAATCCTATGTGGCATGGTCCTTACATGCTCAAGCATGTGTTAGAGAAGGGTGCTTATGAGTTAGTGGATTACGAAGGGACGGCCTTGGCGGAGCCTAGAAATGGGCTCTATCTCAAAAAATAATATGCATGATATTTAGCCAAGGCTGCTTGTTGTATATTATCGTATAGCTTTTTTGCATAGCTAGGTCTTGTTTATCGTGATCGGGTTTGTGATTAGTTTTCGTTTCTTGTGGCATATGTCAATGGAATCTTCCACCTACATAGGATTCGCGGATGGTGCAAGCCGTCACACTCAGCACTCAGCCTCAGCTTCTTGGGTGATTTATACTCCTATGGGTCAAGTACTGTCTTTAGGAGGTGTATGTGTATGGCCATCTTCCAACAATGTTGCTGAATATAGTGCCGTTATCGAGCTTCTACGGGATGCCATTTCACATGGTGTTCTCTCTCTTGAGGTACATCTTGATTCAAAGTTAGTAGTGTCATAGCTAAATGGTTTGTACCATGTTAGAGATCCGACGTTATTGAGGAGATTCTTACGTGTGAGATTGTTAGAACGGAAATTTGAGAATATAACATATATACACATTCCAAGAAATTATAATCAAGTTGCTGACTCATATGCTAACTACGTGTTAGATTGGCATTTGTTTCATTCATCATAAATTAATCATAAACACAATTTTTACACATGTAAATAAATAAACCGATCACCATAAAAATTTTTATATACATAAAAAATGTGGTAATACATAGTGTCATAATACAAAATTGGGGCTTTGAAAGCCACCATCATATACACGGTAGTAAAAAATAGATACACTCCCAGGTGTCTAGTCCTATGGAGGTGGAGGAGGGTTGTGATCATGATATGTCACTACGGCTCTAGCTAGCCACCGAAATAATCACACCCATGTGTGTGGTACGCCCACCACCTGTCTCTGCATAGCCTCAGGCAAGTCCTCGACTTGCGCCATGGGAACTCTATGAGTCAGTCGCACGAATTTGGTATGGATGTTTTGGAGCGTTCGCTCCGCATCCACACCGGTGATATCGTCTCCTCTTCCCCTTCGTCTATGACATGGGAAGCCCTCTGGTCGCTGTGGTACCACATCTGCAAATGAATGGTAGATGTCATTATGTATTGCCACCCAAAAACATGTCTTTTTGATTCCATATACTCAAGAAAACACAAAAAAAATAAATACTTCAAAATTTTTAAAAAGAGTGAGGGTTGAGATTCGTTACCTATGTCTCCATATGCTGATCCTGGTGGCAATAGCATGTCCGGATCCCCCCGGAAATCTATCCCTGCATAGGGGTAGTCATCTATGGCAACAATCTGTCGTCGCCACCATGGAAAAAAGTCATATGGATAGGGGTTGGCCACCCTACCTCCCCCCAGTCTGCGCATCGCATCTGCCCAACGTTGTTGGGCTGGATCTCTAACCCTGTGGAGAGGAACATCCACTCTAGGGCTCAATCCTAGAACACGCTCGAAGAAAAAAGTGCTCAAAATGTTGCTGAACCCAAAGTTCCATATCCTACCTGCCTTACACTCACTGAGTTGATGTTTCATGTTGCTCAGTAGTGAAGTACTCCAGTCGTAGATGGTCGGTGTCATACACTCCACCGCATAGAACATCAGTGGTCAAGAGGCCTGATGGAGTGATGCTAAGCCTGCTATCCTACCCAGCGTCAGTAGTATGGCCTTTAGGCCCAGCACTTGTATAGCATTGGTGGGAACTTGACTCCCCACCTTCTCAGTATCTGGGTAGTAGTACACAGCTATGTACTCATTGATAGTAAGCCCATGACCTACCCCACCTTGGGAACGAAGTTTCACCACCTCCCCTCGTCTAGATAGACCTGTGATAAAATAGATATCCTCCACCTCAATGGTGAGGGACATACCGTCTATCCGGAAGGACTCTGAGTCTGGATCCCAATAGTCTACCAGCATCTGTAGCAGTCCTGGTTTGGCCGTCAAGCCACCTAGGCACCAAAACGTGTAGAGTCCGCATCTTCTTAGAGCTTGTTGAGCCATTATGTCGGCCCTTACTGCTTCCTCTACTTCACCATGCTCGCGTTCTCGCCACTCTAGCACCATCCTGCATGAGAAATTGACCAAATGTCCATTAGATTCTTGTAAATCCTTTTGCCCAGCGTCATACGCGGCTGTTTTGCAAACAACCGCGTATGTACGCGGTTTCTAGCCCCTTTTCCGCGTATAGCCAGCCCTATACATGGAAAAAGCTTCGATACCCACGTGGGCCGTAGCGCTCATGTAGAATTGGCCTTAATAATCTCATTTGACCATGAAAACTTGTAAAAATTATATTGAAATGCAAGCTAAGAGCATGAGTAAATACCTGGAAGAAACAGTTGTGAATTCCGCCGGTTGGATCTCCTAGAATTTGCAGTTGAAAATCAGAGCTCCAACAGGTAAAAGTTTCAAATGATTTCTATTTTTTACTATTTATAGAAAAATTTTCAAATATTTGAAAATTTTTACCCCCTTTCCTATAGTTTCGACCGTTTCTAACCATTTTGGACCGTTTCTGACATAATATGTGATGTAGAAGACCGTTTTCAGCGCCGTTTCAGCCTTTCGATTGACCCGTTCGTACTGATCTCAGGTATAACGTCTACACTGGAATATAGGTTAGGCCCACCACCGTTTGCATTTTGCATGACCTTATGTCCATGTCACTATATCCTTAGGTATGAACCCACTCTATTATGTCACGGAACCTTCTTGCTGCTATAGAAGTGGCATGATATGAGTGGTAGAGCCTCACCTTACATGGGTACCCTAGTTAGCACCTTATTTGCATTTGGTTCCCATGCCGATGTTTCTCCCTTTAGGGTGTGGGAATCCATTGTATAGTATTGCCATGACATTTTGCAAGAGCCTCATACTCCTCTTGATCTTATGCTGTCCATGATCCCCCGGACTCCCTTGTATCAAGTTGTGGATGCATTATCATGAGCTTTGCCTGCCTTATTGAGCTTTATGCCGGCTTACTTGACATTGCGTTTCAGCCATATAGCCCGAGATCGTCTCATGTCTAGCCATGCACAGCCTTTCTTTATATCCTTCGCAGCTTGATTCCCTTTTATTGGGAGGGGATTTTCCCCCAAGTGTCGATATCCTACACATGTATCCTTGCATTGAGCATAGGTATGTTCCCCTGCTTGGAACTAGTTTGTTTTCCCTAATGACACTCGTCTCCTCCTAGTTTGTAACTATAAAGCTAGTTTATTCTTTTTTCAAGCTTTTCAAATAACTGAAAAAGACAAAAAAAAACAAAAACAAAAAGCCGGATAAGAAAAGATATTATCTTTGGCAGCTGTCGAGTCGTGTCGCCTTCGAACAGAGCACTGTATATCACATCCATTGGTTGGGTTATAGTTTGACTTTAGGAGATGTACTCGTTTATCTGAGTTTATCTCCACCGACTGGTTAAGCTTCCAGTCCCTATGGAGCCTTTATTGATGCCTCCTGCATCATAGAGATGTCCCAGTTTGTATATCGATTCTATGCTGCCTTCATTTAGTCACCATATGCCGTTATGCTCTTGTTCGAAGGAAGTTGAAACCTGAGTCCGCCATTCCTCAGTTATCTTGACTTTGCATATCGGCCATTCCTTGTACAGTTACTGGTTCATGCACCTTATGATCGAGTCCTTCCACATTATACAGCCTTGCTAAGTACCTCGTGTTGGATGATGGGGGATGCCCTAATTCCCTCCTTCCAGCGGATTTCATCCCATTGACTTTAGATCATTTATTCTGGGATTGGATTCTAGAGTCATTTTTGAGTGCCTTGAGACTTGCAGTCATCAGTGGCAGGTTCTCTCGCTATCGACAGTTTTGGGAATACATCAATGTCCCCTGATCGATGGATTCTCTCAAGTGTTCGACCTCAACAAATTTATTCACACTTGTTAGTTTGCACTCTAGTACCTTGATTCCCATTTTCATTATTGGTGGGTGATCTTGCGTCTGTTAACGGTATACATCAATGACCGGTAATCAGATGATGGACTACTATGTTCGACATCGACACCTCTATTCGCATAGTAGGACATGTACTCGTAGAGGTGTGTGTAGAAGACCTTCCAGATTGGTGGCATACATTATATGCTACCTCCTTGATCGTGCCAGTGTTCATGAGATTTCAGCTCTTGTGAATTGTTCCAGTATATGTCAGACATTTCCAGCCACTATGGAGATCTTGATCTATTGTATATCTTCAGCCTTTGTGGAGATCATGGTCCTTTGTATATCTTCATCATGGAGATTCTGATCTATGTATATTATACGTGGCGATGACCACATATGTGTTATCATGTTTCATGCCTATTCATGGCCATTGTACTCTTATGTATCCGGGACTGCTATATGTATTTGCAGTTATATGCAGAGTTGTATTATGGTATTATGCTGATTGGGTGGCTAGTCTTCCATTTGGGTACCTTTATCACTCCACTTCTGGGATGGATTTATAATGTATTTCTGCCATCGTATAACCCCTCTGATCTCATACATTAGGGGGCATCTGTTATAGCGGATTTCACCACACTAGGTGAATCACACATTGTATGGCCTTCCCCTGTCCCGCTGCAGACTCATTAGCCCCTATGGACCACTTTTTGTCTTTTGATGTGTCCTTGATCATCCCTAAAACATAAGAAAAGTGATATACGTGGATTTTACCCCGATAACCGCGTACATACGCGGATATAACCCCTATAGTCACGTACATTGGGATGTGTGAATAATCCAAATCCTTTTGGAGCATTCCTTGACTTGGATCCGACTCATATGACTCCTGGCCTTCCATATGCCTTGAGATCGCACGGATTCGACCTTTCAGT
>LPNX010829036.1:78025-123146 GCA_001517045.1 Pseudotsuga menziesii
CTATTACATATTGGGAAAGATTGATTTCTGGAGTCTAGCTGTCTGTTGTGGTACCCCAAGCCATAGGAATTTCTCTCCGTAACAGAGTTCAGGAACCCAAACAATCCCAGGCTAGATAAAATTGAAAGAAGGGTTCAAAATTTTAGAAAAATTTGAGAAAAAAGGTTGCAGCTGCAACAAAAACATAATCTCTATATGCAATGTACATTCTATCTATCATCTCCTCAATTTACTGAGAGATTGAACAATTTACATTCCATTCATGCAAAATATAAACTGACCATGTCATCTAGCTTATATTCTTTCCATCATCTAAATCAGCTATAGGTGGCCTAACCATATGGTTTTGAATCCTTTCATGTGCTGCCGCTTGGCTTCTAAGATGGAAGGGTTTTGTAGTTTCATCTGAATTGCCATGATCCTCAGTTTGTATGGAATGTTTTCTTCCAGTCCTATAGAAATATTTTTTCTTTGTTTCTTCTCATGCTTCTCTGGTGGTAGAATCACGGGGAATGCTTGTTGGATTCTAAATTCATAATGTAATTTGGACGAGTCTAATTTGCCATGTTTATGTTTTTGGAAAATCATTTTCACCTTCCTGTGTGACTTACTAGTGATAGTGTGGACTTCTTTCAATTTCACAAGAACATGGGTGAGATCCTTTTCTATATATGTATCATGTGTATGCACTAATTATCTAAGAGAAGTTTCATGTTTTTCCTACCATTTATTGACACTCTTATTTCATTTAGTGCTTCTAGTGTGAGCTCTAGTCCTTGTTTTTTTTAAACAAACTATATTTAGTTTCCTTATGATATAGTTTTAATAGGTTGTTCATTTATTCTAGATGAGAATCAATCACCTGTAAAGATAGGCCTTCCATGGCTGCACTATTCCACTTTAATTGTTGATGGATTTCTTTTCTGTTTCCCTTGGTTTCAATGAAAGGGGATGCAACCACTGGATCTTATTTCTCTTCTTCTCTTCTCAACAAAACATATTTTAAAGGAGGAAAAGAGGTGACTATAAAAGTCTCTCCTCCTTTGGATAATTCCCATATGTGAGCTTCTGGGATTCTTTTGTATTTTCTGGCATTTCTTCTTTTGCAGGTTTCTTAGAACTCTCAGGTTGTTCTTCACTTTCTACTGTATTAAGCTGGAGATTACTCATGGCTTCAGTGAGTTCTTGGGTTCCTGAGAAGATGGATTTGATTTTTGGGATTTGAACCATTCATAGAAAGAGATCCATTCAGTTTCAGTTTCCATATGATCTTTCCATTTTTCTTCCAGTTCATCTTTCTCCTATAGAGAGTATGATGCTCTAAATTCTCTAGAGTCTTCATGTGTAAAGAAGTCCCAATTTTCCATCTTATTCATGAAATCATCGTTTTGATCAAAAGGAGGGTAACCATTGTATCTATTCAAGAATATATCTATTTCATGGAGAGAAGGTCTATGGATTTCTAGAGGAATAACGGTGGTTAATCTAGAGGATGGAAGAGTTTCCTTCTACTTCAACCTCTTAAATCTCTTGATTTATTTGGCCTCATGGCTAAGATGTATTTTTATTCTTTCTTCTTCTACATATGATTTTTTAAGCCCAAGACCTGATTTATCCCAAGAGGGTCTTTACGAGGCTAGAAAATAATTGACTTTCTGAGATTGATCCTTCCATTTGTCAGGAAAATCATAACATTAGAACATGTTACATATGAGATGTGGGAATTTCACATCATTAGGGGCATTACATATGCTATTTTCATCACACTGGTCAGCACATTTCGGGTGTTCACATAGATTGGATTTCTTATGAAGGTTCAAGGATGCATTGATTACTTGAAATGAGGTTAGAAAAAATGGGTTTATTTGCAATTGAGCAGAGGCTAATGAAGAGGGATTATTTGAAATATTTAAAGTCTCAAAGGGGTTTGTAGAAATATTTACAGAGGATGAGGAAAGTTTACAACATTGGATGGGAACACTCTGAGGATTTACAAGAGAATGACATGATGGAAAATAAATGTATGAATTGTTATGGACACATAATGATTGTCTGAGCATAGGGTGAGAGCATAAAGATGGAGACTTTAATGTAGTCTGAGATGCTAGATGGATTCGACCATATAGAGTAATTGTTCTGATAAGAGGTTCTATATTATGAAGTTTGTTCTCTATTAACTGATACTGGAAATACCATTCTTCCAAAAGTTTGATGTCTTCATAGGTGACTCCAATTCTTTTAGCATTAGTGATACCAGTTGCGATGTTGTATTTTAGAACATGTTGTTTTAATTTAGGATGGGCTGTGTTTGAGAGCATGAAAGTGTTCTATATGCTGATAGAGAGAAAATATGAGTAAGCTACCATATGTATCCTTTGAAATCCTACAATCATTTTCCAAGTATCTTTAAGATGCAGATCCGTCAATCCTAACGAATAATCAGGGATGAGTGTGCCATACTGTGTACCTGAATTCAAGTTACCTGTGATGGTTCATATTCTTTATTGATTGTATGAAATATGCATGGTATCAAATAAATCAACTATACATGGAGTATTTAATCCTCTACAAAAAAGGGGTGCCAAACCAATTCCAATTCCTCCCAAATGAATATAACAATA
Organism: Pseudotsuga menziesii; assembly: GCA_001517045.1. Lineage (NCBI taxonomy): Eukaryota > Viridiplantae > Streptophyta > Pinopsida > Pinales > Pinaceae > Pseudotsuga > Pseudotsuga menziesii. The sequence continues at coordinate 80,647 of LPNX010829036.1, forward strand.
TTTTTGACTCCTAACATATTCGACAAACTTTGATAATTCAATAGGAATGAACATATTAATCGATACTGTTTGGGTGATATCCCCTGGTTATTTAATTTCGAAAAATGGAAATGAATTTGATTTCAAGATCATTCTCTTATGTAGAAATTTGTAGAATTACATAAGTAAGCAATAGAAGTTCAGAATCCAAAGTAATTGATAGTGAACCTTCTACTAGTCTTGATTGGTCTCCTATCCCTAAATGGAATCCACCTAAGTTTCATAGTTCAGAGGTTTATAAGAAGAATGTGTCATTTCTATTTAAAATAAAAACTTTGTTCAAAGAGGTAGAAATGAAGATAATACATGTACAAGCAATAAATACATGAATTTAAAAAAATAAAATCTTTTCCAAGAGTAAAAAATGGATTATTTCAAAAAAGTAAAGGTTGACACATTGAAAAATAAAGGGATATTAAAGTTATATATGGACGAAGAACACCACCTTCTCACTGCGTAATTTTAAAGCACTATTCCACCTATTGTTTGCTCAAGACTAGTAAAAATACAATTTCAAATGAGGAGCACCAAATGGACAGGGAAGGGGAGGTTTTCAACCACGTTCTATCAATTCATGATTTCTATAAACTCATTTTAATGGCTTGACCAATATTTAAAGACGTGTGTGATTTCTTTCACTTATGGGAATCGAACTAATCCCAAGATGTTGTGCCCTAGACCTATCATTTTTTGAGTTGGTCACAGTGCATTAGAAGCTATTGCCCTGAGAATAATACCATTATGTCCTTATACGACTCCATAATCATATGCCTAATAATTAGAGAAGCCATTTCCCAAATGATGGATTCACCCAAGAATCTATATTTTCAGGTCCTAGTTGAGGTTTCCTTTGAGTCCAATTTCCAATACCTTAGCCAAGAGAATAAAAATAAACTCCTAAAAAATTATATGTCCAAATACACAACAATCCCAAAAATACCACCACTCTACAAGGCCAACAGTTTCCTTGACATTTCAAGACATGCCATTGCCATGATGTGCCAACTTTTAGGATATGATCATGAAAGAGTAGTAGATGAGATCCATTTAGGATTTATGGTTTCCATTTTCCCTCCATTATAAATACTCATGGATAAATTTGACTATGCCCAATTCTTAGCAGGAATGATTCATAACCAAATGATAAATCTTACAACAACTAAGTATTTTAGGTATTAGTCATACCTTCTACATTTGATATTATTTCATCAAGTTTTGTCTTTCCAATAAATTGGAATTGAGATGGTATAAGATTAAGGTACAATAATATTAGTGGTGGAATGGAACCCTAACGTAAGGAGACAACCAAATAACGAAGGGTTTAGTTATTTTTCTAAACGAGTTCATGTACATCATTTACATTCTTTTGCATGGTGCTCTCCCTCCAAGAATTTTCTCTAAATACGAAGAGTTGATTGCATTTTTGACTCCTAAGGTGTTTTCTTTGAAATATATTAGATAAAGATATGAATTTAATCAAATTAATTTTTCCAAGAATAAGATCCCAATCACTTTCAAGTTACCAAAAGAGCTAGGGCCTTTCTTGGTAAATATTAGAACAACATAGTCCTTGATAGAGAACATGTTAATTCAAATGAACCTTCAGAAAGGGTAAACATTTATATATGACCCTCACAAGGCCATTTAAGATAGAATACAATGCCAAATTAGCTAAATATGTCCATCAATCAGATGAACAACTACCAAAAGCTATAAATATATAAATTTGTGAACAAGTTGAGCATGTTTTGTAAGGAAATCTTCCACAACTGTCAGAGGTACAAACAATTACTGAGAGTTTTATGAGATCAAATATTGAGATAATTGGTATAGAGAAAATTGAGCCACAGGTTTCACATCAACATGTCATACAATTTCCTCTTAGATTTGGAATATAAGTGAAGAGCAAGTGAGGTTACTGACAACTTTAGATGATAAGGAAGGAACTTTCAATTTGGTTATCCTAGATCCAAATGCATTAAAAGGCCATACATTAGAGGATTATAAAGCCACTTAGGTCGAGGTGATTTTAGATTAATAAATACATTTGATAAAATTTAGTTGCATAGACATATTGGAGAAATGAGCTTCAGGGAAGTGATTCAATCTACTATAAGTGAAAATAATATCCAAACTCTTGTCAAGAACATTGAGAAACAATTAAAGCAAGAGAAAGTGGCCAACAAGGAAAAAACATTGAAGATAATAGAACTTGAAAAAAATGTGGTTGAATTAGGCTCCAATCCAAATAATCCAACACCTATTTAATCTTTGATAAAATAGAATGATATAGAGATTCAAGTGTGCATGACACAGAGCATGGCCAGACTCTTGAACTAATAGCTTTGCAAAAAGAGAGAACAAATCTACAAGTAAATGTAAGAGTATATAGATAAATTGGAGCAATCTAAGAATGCAAATAATAGGATAATGATGGAGAGTACTAAGTTTTTGGAAGCAATGCCCCTCATTTCATAGTTTAGTCCAGTAGACCGTTCATATAACCTAGCTAAAGTACTGGAATATTTAAATCTAAAATTGGTGGAAATGGGCACTTTGAAGAACACAAATCATAAAAAGATGAGGAAATTTCTATTTTACAGAACATAGTCAGGAATAGAGAAGGTGTTATTGCGGAAGTAGAAGAAACCAAATCTAAAATGCAGAAATAATTGGATGAATATTCCAACAAGCTTATTGGTAAAACAACATAGAAAGGAGCGAAGTACCTATTATGGGATCAAATGCTAGTTGAGATTATAAAATACTAGAATTATTTTGTTGTGGTTTAGGATGAATACTTTTTAGCTAGAAATTCTTTATAAGATATCAAAAACACATGGAATGAATTCGAAAATAAACCAGAAATAACACATAATGTGATAGATATTTTGAATGCAAACACAACAAATGAATTATAATCACTAGGGGTGGTAGATATGACCAACACCATAATGGAGGCTAATAAAATAATCACTGAGAGGAATTTGGTCCAAAAGGCCTAGTCCAAGGCACATTCCCTCTTGAGAGGCATTGTATCATTCAAATCTATATTTAGAGATGTAATTAATAAGAGCAAAGTGTCCAATTTGACCATGTTTTGGTAGTTGGGTTGGTTGAGTGAACCTGTAAGTTCAAGCCAATTTTGTTACCTTTTTATTGATAATTTTTTCTGGTTTTTGCCTTTGGTTGCACTAGTGATATGACAATGGTGCAATAAATAATTTTGGTGGAATTATGAGCAAATATGCAGTGATGGTTTTCACTGTGGTGCTAGCTAGAATGAAGCTAAAGGAAGGATTTGCACATTTGGCATGGATTTTGTAATAAACTAGTAAATCTAGTTTCCAAGTGAGGAAATCCAAGAGAACCATGAGATTGGTGAGAATCTATGGTGAATGCATGAGTATCATCTTGGGGATGGAGTTATGCTGAGAGAAAAATGAGAAAAATTTCCTAAGGTTGGGTGGAGCGTGGTTGCCACGAACTAGTTACCCATTTCAATTATTTTGCAGATAAGTTTATTTTCCTTGAAATTGTGTTTTAATTATGAAATGGTAAATAATTAATGAGTAATAAAAGTTTTGAACAATTTCCTTGTTAAATTTCCCAAGGTTGGATGCAAAGTATAAATTATTGCTTTATTTTGATTAATTCATGGGTATGAAATATGTGCAAGTTTAATTAGGTGGTAATTATCCAAAATTTTATGAATGCGAGTTCTTTATTCAAGTGAGAGTTAAATTCATTCCATGTGGATAATGTTAATTCCCGGGCTTGAAATCATATGTAGAAGTTATTTTATTTGGAAAATAATAACTCCTACAAGTTAAATAAAATGTTTGATTTAATTATTTAATGTAGTTTATATGTTTGTGTCGCGGATATGTTCGACCCATTAATTTTTTTTTGGATGTGTGTGTGTCGAAGATATGTCAGACCCATTAATTATTTAATAAAGTTTAGATATTTGTGTACCAGATATACTTGACCCATTAATTATTTAATAAAGTTTGGATGTGTCTGTCGAAGACATGTTCGACCCATTATTTATTTAGTAAAGTTTAGATGAAAGGTTTTGTTTAAAGTTACAAGTTTTAGAATGGTAGGGTTTGCATGTTAAATTCCATGGGTGGAATTGCTAAAATTATACGTCTTTTGTATTATATGAATTTGGAAAAGTCTAAAATAAATAAATAAATAATAATTTTCCTTTTTATAATTTGGAAACCCCACCTTTTGAGCCATAAGTGTTAGGGGTGAATTCCTTGTCTTCATGAACATTTGTCCTAATAAAAGGAATACTGTTTATTTGAGAATTTTTTAGCAAAATTTTTATGTTCTTGTGTGGCAATCCACTTATTGGAGTTCATTTATTAAATTTCCTTGTGTTAAGGAATATTTTTTGGCATAATTTATTATGCTTTTGTTGAGGTTCACTTGTGGAGTTCAGTTATTGAATTTCCTTATTTTAAGGGATGTTTGGTATAATTGTTATATGCTTAAGTCACAATTCATTCTGTCTTAGTTCACTCTATCTCAGTTCACTTCATCCCAACTCACTCAGTTGTATTTCACTTTGTCTTAGGTCACTCCGCTGACTCCGTCGCAGCTCATGATAAATTGCTAGAGTTCCCACCAAGAAAGTTTATACATAAAGGTTTGGAAATATTACTTTCTGAGCCTTAATTTGAAATTGTTGGGAAATTCTTTAGTAGTTAAAATATTATAACATTTATATTAAAAAGAGTGGATTTATTTATATGTATATGTATTAACCTAATAATTTTAGGCGAGTTAAACTCATCGTGATAACTAAGCCAATTTCTACTGCTTAATAAGAATTAAAAAAAGGGGGTATGTTGAAGTATTATTTAACCTTGTCCTAACATTATGGTAATCAATTAAAATGGGGCATGTCGATATAAATATTTAAAAATGCTTATGCTCCAATGTTATGGAGTTAAGCGTGTGAATTATTACTGTGCAGTAAGCTAAGGTTAACTTATGTTTCATAAGTGCATACAATCATATTTTGCATGAATATTTATGAATCTAATAAATCATCCTAATATTTTTATATTATTGATTTTGTTTATTATACATTTGTATAAGAATTTATGGGTCTTATGAATTAGTTTAAGCTTCAGCTATTTACTTATGATAATAATGCATTTTAATATGCACTTGTCAGGTTTATGCATGGAACAAATATGCATATAATATTCATATAAAAAAAGTTGTTGTGAAGTCTAATGTGACAAGGGGTGTGTTACATTATTGATTTTAGTAAAAGGAGAGGAAACATATAATAATAATGACACGCATGCTATTTTCTAGAGAAGGTTAAACCTCCATTTTCCATGCAAAAATGCATGATAAGAGTGCAATGAACATCGTGGATAAAACATAACAAAATAAACAATAGATAATATGATAGAGATAATGGGAATGATGATACCCACAAATAGAATGTAATGAACCTCGGTTAGTCTTACAAGGCCAAATACTTTATAGTAGAAACCTTTATGCAGTTTTTCTCATTACCTTATTCTTGACCAATCCCAATTGTCACTTGAAAATTGTCATTCAGTGGTTTTGTAAGTCATTTTTTTGTCAAAACTATTGTAGGAAAAGTTTTTTAGGTAGGTTATTATTTGCATTTCCTCCATCAAGATGCTTATTTACTAGTGTTCCATAAATTACCCTCAACATAATGGATTGGTTGAATCAACAAATAAATAATGACTTGGATCCATAAGAGAATAGTTCAAGGAAATAAGCGAGATTGGCATATAAAAATCAACTTTGATTTTATGGATGATCAAATCACATCCAATAATATTATGAACCAAAGTCAATTTCAACACACCCAATACTACTAGTTGGAAAATATTATCTTTCAACTCAACTTCTTTTTCCCCTTAATAAAAATTATTCATAACAATATGATTTATTACACTAATCTCTTGTTTCATTATCAATTAGATATAGGTATTGGAGTATATTCCTTTTATATAGCGTATATCAATCTTACTAATTATATGGGATTACTAGTATTCAAGCTTGTATACATCATTACTCTAGTACAATTTCTATTGATACACGTAACCATTTGATCTATAGTGACACCCATTGTTACTAACATCATAGAATAATTCTTTAGCTCAAACCAAGTATAGGTCAATATGATTACGATGATACTCTTTCAACTGATTAGGTTAAATACGACACTATTTTTTTTGTAAGTTGCAAGAGATTATGCTAATATACAAAAATAAGTACAATCCTAGAAACATACCGAACATATCAACTGTGTCTAGATACTAAAACATATAATTCTTGACCATAAAGAGATAAACAAAAGAAACCTTCCCTCAGAGAGGGAAACTAAGTGGAACTAAACAAAACTATAACAGTCCAAGAGTGAAAAGTTATAGAGAGACACATAAAAGAGTAACTATCAATACATTGGAACTTAAAATATGAGAAACAAAGGTAGCTAAAAAAATGCCTTATGGCGTGCTCTAGGGTTCCTTGACCACGATGTAGGGTATACATAAATCTTCTTCATCTATAGACATGGAGAGAGGTGAGTCTAGAGGTGGTTCCTTAGTTGGAAGAGGTTCCATATTATTATGGGACGAGCTGCTAGGCTGAGGATGTTCCCCAACATGCTTCATATTCATTTCAAATGAGTGAGAATCCAGTTTGTCTTGAAGATTCGACTTACCTTCATGTTGCTACTGGACATCTTGGCGGTTTGAATCCGATTGAGGTGAGGAGGATGGATTATCTAAGGAGTGTTCAAAAATTCTGGATGGAGAAGAAGGAGCTCTGTCTCTCTCGAGGAGAAACTCAGCCAATTCATTATCCATACTCCAATAATGGCCTTAAAGCTGTCATAGAGGAAAGGTGGAACGGTGGAGAGCTACCACTTCAACCTCCTAGTCATCTATAGTGCAATAGATGTGGACATGTAGGTGAACACCATATCCTAAGGAATAATGACAACCTAAAATAGCATTCCCATGCACCCCCCTAAATTTGCTTCCTCTGTGAGGTAACACATCATGGCTATGTGTTGGCAGGGGTTTTGGTAAGTGAATTGCGCAACATCGTGGCAGCTATGCAACCCACACGGTACTGCATAAGGCCAGATTAGTGCGATGGGTGGAAGAATAACTGCTTTGAATATTTTATATGTTACTTGACCAAGTTTTGTTGTAGTAGTTCATTAGTGCTTATAAGTTAGTTAGAAGTGGACCCTCAATGTAATGGAACAAGCCTATTTATAGATCTAGCTTTGCAAGTAGATGGGATGAAGGAGAGGAGAAAAATAAGATCTTGATTATCATAGGAGAATAGCATCAGAGGATAATTGGGGAATAAGATCTAGTGTGATTTGGTTTTGTGAAGAATTTCCCGTGTATTTGCGATTTATCTGGGTTTTCCTAATGTATGCAGTCTCCGATTTTGGAGAAGAATTGTGTAATGTGGGTCCTTTGCGCAAGGTTAATATGATATGGCTATTATGGCACAAATCCTATCTGTTATCACTACTGCGATATGATATGTTATGATGTTACGACCTAATCTATTATGATGTGCAACCTGTTCTGTTATGATGTTGCGACCTGTTTTGTTATGATGTTGTTGTGATTTAGTCTCTTTCTATTATATAGATGCGATCTGTTTTTCTGCTACTGTCTGTTGCACTATGAGTAGATATGTTTTATGGAAAATGCTGCGGTATTAGCAATATTGTGACAACTGTATGATGCTATAATGATTTCATAAGTTCTAAATACACTCTGCAAGTTGAGGAAATGGTGTAAATTCAACTACAAAGCCCTGGAGCTAGCAGTTGTGGTTTCCTTTCGTTGGATCCCCATATCCTCCGTCCCCACTGCCAGAAACTTCATTCCGACATCTCTCCATTGAACACCTCGGGTGATACCTCGTTTACTCCATAGACGTTACTGGGCAGGGTAAAACCTGTCCGGGCCGATGCTCAGGGAGATTGCGATGGTTGGGAATCGACAAAGTGGTAACCCCTATCGATGAGGCTTTGTTGGTGGGTTTCTCCAACAAATGGTTCTGTTGCCGGGAGATCGAAGGGTGGTTTGATCTAAAGTTGCGGGAGTTTGATAAAGCTGAAAATCAGAATCTAAAGTTGTTGATGGGCCACTGGCTGGACATGTATATCCATGATGGTCCTCACGAATGATTCTTTTGTGAATATCTCGTCCTCTTGCAGGAATGGCTGACAAAGTTCACTAAGAAGAAGAAAAACTTTCAAGGAGGAGAGCCGACATCCTCGATGTTAAATTTTCATATGCTTAGCTAAGACATCAGTATTTCATTTCATATTCATAACAAAAGCATATAAACAGGATCACTGAAAGATAGACAAGCACAACCATACAAAAGGAACACAAGGATTTATCCTGGGAAAACCATAAAGGGAAAAACCCAGCAAAAGCTTCCTCAATATAGATTCCCCAAAAAGGTAAAAGATAAAACCAGCAAGGAGATCAAATCCTGATCCTCCTCCTTCTCCAGCTACTTCTCTTCTCCACTAATGCACTACACAAGTGAGAATGTGTGTCCTAAATGAGGAGCACCACACCTCTATTTATATTCATCTGTTCACTTAAGCTAACTCATCTGTCATGTAGGCTCGAGTTAATCATGCAGGCTCGAGTTACACATGTAGGCTCAAGTAACCACACTGGGGTGCTAATGACCCACCTTTACAATTAGAGGGGACTTCCTCATGACTCTTATTAGTTCTTCTGATTAGGAGCATCGGGGTACAAATTAATACAAGTGGTTCTCCTAGTAGGACCATCAGGGACCACAAAGAAATACATATAGAAAATTCTTCGAAGTTACAATATTTCAACACTCCCCCTTAACAAGAAGGGTATTCTATAACAACATCATCAACAACAATAATAGGAGAGAGATAGAGGACATAATCAACATCATCAGGGTGATACATCTATAAATCATTGGAATATTTTCAACATCATGTAGTCTTCATCTTCAATCTTTAGTCTTCAGCGTCATCAGTACTTTGACCGCTTCGATCAGCAACATCTTCAGCATCTTGACTCTTCAATCAACAGCAACATCTTCAGCACTTTGACCTTTCAATCAGCAACATCTTCAGCACTTTGACCTTTTAATCAACAACATCATATTCAACACTTTGACCTTTCGATTAGAAACATCATCTTCAACACTTTGACCTTTCGATCAACAACATCTTCTTCAGCACTTTGGCCTTTCGATCAGAAGCAACATCATCATCATACTCTGATTTTGATAATACGACATCATCATCATTAAGATCTTATCATCATCACATTCTGATCTTTCGATCAGAAACATCATCATCATTATCGCATTCTGATCTTTCGATTAGAAAACATCATCATCATCAGCAACATCATAATCATAAGCAACTTCTGATCTTCCGATCAAAAAACATCATCATCATCATATTCTGATCTTTCGATTAGAGAACATCATCATCAGCAACTTCTGATCTTTCGATCAGAGAAACATCATCATCATCATATTCTGATCTTTTGATTAGAGAACATCATCATCGTCAGCAATAGCATCATCATCATATTCTAATCTTTCAATCAGAGAACATCATCATCATCAACAACTTCTGATCTTTCGATCAGAGAAACATTATCATCATCATATTCTGATCTTTCGATCAGAGAACATCATCATCATCAGCAACAACATCATCATCATATTCTGATCTTTCAATCAGTACGTCATCATCATCATAAAAACATCAACATCATCAAAACATCAACATGATCCTTCCTTTCGGAATTACGGGATTTAGGTCTTTATGGAGTTACCAATGATCCTTCCTTTCGAAATTACGGGATTTAGGTCTTTACGGAGTTACTAATGATCATTCCTTTCGAAATGATGAGATTTAGGTCTTTACGGAGTTACTAATGATCCTTCCTTTCAGAATTACGGGATCAACACATTTGTGGAACTCAGACAATCCTTCCTATTGGAATTATGGGATCAACACATCTGTGGAACTCAAAAAATCCTTCCTATTGGAATTACAGGATCAATTCAATGATCCTTCCTTTCAGAATTATGAGATTTAGGTCTTTATGGAGTTGCTAACAATCCTTCCTTTCGGAATTACGGGATCAACACAGATGTGGAACTCAGACAATCCTTCCTATTGGAATTACGGGATCAACACATCTATGGAACTCAGACAATCCTTCCTATTGGAATTACGGGATCAATTCAATGATCCTTCCTTTCGGAATTACAGGATTTAGGTCTTTATGGAGTTACTAATGATCCTTACTTTCAGAATTATGGAATCAACACATATGTGGAACTCAGACAATCCTTCCTCTAGGAATTATGGGATCAACACACGTTCTCAAGTACCGAAGTCACCAGATCTGTTCTGAACCGAAGTTCAAGGATGATACAATCCTACCACATTCACAAGGACCGAGATCTCTGGATACATTTTGAACCGAGGTTTATGGATGATGCAATACACCACTTTCATGGGGGCTGAGACCTCCAGATACATTTTGAACCGAGGTTTAGGGATGATGCAATCCACCACTTTCACTGGGGCTGAGACCTCCGGATACATTTTGAACCGAGTTTCAGGGATGATGCAATCCACCACTTTAACGGGGGCTGAGACCTCTGGATACATTTTGAACCGAAGTTCAGGGATGATGCAATCCTACCACATTCACGGGGGCTGAGACCTCCGGATACATTTTGAACCAAAGTTCAGGGATGATGCAATCCCACCACATTCATGGGGGCTGAAGTCACCGGATCTATTTTGGACAGATGTCCTAGGATGATACAATCCCTCTTCATTCTCGAGGACCGAGGTCACCGGATCACTTTTGGACAGATGTCTCGGGATGATACAATCCCTCTTCATTCTCAAGGACCGAGGTCTCCGGATCACTTTAGGGAAAGTGCCCAGGGATTATACAATCCCACTGCAACATCACTACTCCCCCTTTCGAGGAAGGTATTTTCGAACAACACCAAGCTTGTCTTGAAAGTGTTCGAACTTTACCCGAGATAGAGGCTTCATCAGTACATCATCATTCAAACCATCGTCATCTACATATTCAGTATGTGAATACTGAACTATCACCATATGTATCTCCAGTATGTGAATACTGAAAGCATCATCATCTATATATTTAGTATAGAAATACAGAATCATCATCATCTACATCTACAGTATGTAAATACTGAAACATCATCTATATCTTTAGTATGGGGATACTGAAACATAATCATCTACATCTTATCTCATATGTAGAAATACCAAATTTTTATGTGTTACAATCGGAACACAGGGTTCTCTGTCATCACAAATATGGTTATCACATAGAATCATTGTAGTATCCATCTTCAGGTCAAAGAGACCTGATATCAGCTTTCGAAGCCATATGACTTCACAACTTAGCAGTGCAATATACTATGTATTTTGCTTCAGTCGTGCTACGAGAAACACTGGACTGTTTCCTGCTATACCATGAACTCATATCAAAACACAAACAAAATCATCTACCTAATGTGCTTTTCCTGTCTGAGATACTTCCAGCCCAATCTGCATCTGTGTAGCCATACAATCTATACTCATGGCTACCATCATAGTATAGACCAAAGTCTATGGTTCCTTTCAGATATCTCATCACATGTTTTGCGATTACTAGGTGAACCCGTCTTGGTTGAACAAGATATTGACTTAAGGTGTTCACCACAAAACAAATGTCTGGTTTGGTATTTGTTATGTACATCAATGATCCAATGATCTGTCTGTAATGAGTCACATCCACTAACTATGATGAGTCATCAGCTAACAGCTTCAGGTTGGAGTCCATGGGTGTGGCCATGGATTTGCATTCCAACATATTGAATCTCTTCAATATCTCTACCACATACTTTCTGTGTGTTTGTGTCAGAAATTGTTACTAAGGATAGGGTAACAAGCCAACACAATATCAAGAGAAAAAACTCAATTCAAACTAGGGTTTAGGGTTTTTGTTTATGTGTTTTTGGTTGTAAGCTTCAAGATCATGCAGGGAATACATTCAGAGTAAAAGCAACAACTAAATCATAGACATAAACTGATAAAGATGCCCGAACATATCACAAAAATCCAACAAAGATACTATGTTGTGGTTCATACATTAAAAGATAAGCATTACCAGAAAAAGACATCAACTAGCAATGAAATTACCATTTAAGAAGCAAAACATGCTCAATAACAAATCCAACATAGACAAGATGTGGGGAAAGAGTCATATATCACATTATTTCATCAGTAAATGTATACAAGAGTTACAGTACCTATCTCTGAACAAGTCTGATAGTGCAAGCAGCTAGCAGACCTCCTGATGCTCCCAAAATCCAGAACCCTAACAATGTCTTGCTAACTCATTTAAATAGGAAAGTTCTCCCAAAATCAGTTAGGTTTCACCTCCTAACTACCTCCATCAAGTCACTAAGTAGGTAAAGTAAAAAGTGACTTTTACAAAATTACATGATTGCTAAAAATAGCAAATGCTTAACAAAAAGTGTTTTTCAAAAATAACCACTAACTAAAATCAGTTTCATATCTTCTTAGCTGCCTCAACAAGAAGTGATATTTCATCTAGGCTTCGAGCCCTTTTCTTAGCTCTTTTATCCTTTTTCTCCATATCAGTTATCCTTTTCTACAAGTCTTCATTTTCCTATTGTAAATGATCAACAGTCTTCTCCAGCTTTGCACAGTACCTATCAGCAACTCTTTTCCTGCTAAGGACATCCTTGGAAACTTCTGACAGCTCCAAAAAATGCTTATGCATATCCTGCAACTCCTCTATGAGCCCTTTATTAACTTTGAATAATCCATCATTAGTTTCTTGCAGGTGCTTCATGTGTTTCCTGTATCTTTGAATACTTTCCTGTACATCCTCTTTATCAAAATTTGGGATCTCTGATATATTGTCATCCTGCATTAAAAGATCTGAAAAATCAACATGAACAATTGATTCTTTTAAATATCCTGCTTGCTTGAGAATATCTTGATCCTTTTCATCCCATTCATGATCTTCAAGAGTATCTGCCTTTGCTTTATCTTCTTCCTGCTGCTTGGTGAGTCTATCTTTAATTTCAGCAATTATTTCAAATAATTCAGACCTAGGCTGTTCAATTTCTCCTACTAACTGTGATCTTTTTGTCTCTGCAGGTTGGGAAGAGGAGGAAGGCTTGACAGTTCTCTTGCCCTTACCTTTACTGCCCTGTTTAACAATTTCTGTTTTTTCACTAGAGGAAGAATTAATCACCACAGCTTCCTGTCTGGACTCTAGTTTGGAATTAAGTAGCTTTTTCATGTTCCATCTCAGCTTGTTAGTAGGTCTGGTTTTTGGTCTTCTGTATGCAGCTACATTTATCTTTTTCTTCCTTTTAGATTTTGCTGATTTTACCCTTGAAGTAGGAAAGCCTCCATATGCTTCTGTACTTGGCTCTATCTCAACAATCTGCTGTTCATCCTCCAATAAATAACCTTCATCTTCAGATAATATGGTAAGAGGGCTCCTTTGTTTAGTTTGTAATTCCTCTTCAGGAGTAGCAGCTCTCTCTTTATCAATAGTCCTAGCTTGTTCAGAATGTGCTACTGGTGGTAATTTCAGACAAGGCTGTACTTCTTCACCTGCAAACAATGAGTACTTGATTCTCATGGAATCTGAAGCCACTTTGAGCTGACTGTCATCTTTTACTTGTTCTGCTACCTGCTCTGTCACCTTCTTGGCTTTAACCTCATCTTTACTTGTAGATTTGACTGAGTGACCTAACTTTTTGGTCATTACCTTCCCCTTATCAGTCTACCTTTTAGGTTGCTGATCTTCTTTTTGAGGATGAACATCTGACCAAAACAAAAAGAAATACCAAGTCCTTCCCTCATGCTGCAACACTGTGGTGATGATCAGTTTGATGAGACCATGGTGAAAAAGTGACTGGGAGGTGTGATCATCATGTTGCTTTATCTGGCTTGACATCTTCTACAGGATTTTTAAGAAAAATAAGGGCAAGTTCATTTTAGAAACTCCTACTATGTGTTGCAGGAACCTGAAATGATATTTAAAGACAAATGAATATCTGCCTTCACAGGTCACATAACTTTAAAGTATCCTTATGGGCTCAATCCACTCCTTGCTGAAATTTTGAATGAGGATACCCTTGTTCCAGTCAGGAGTCACATTAGGCAATAGGTATCTTTGGGGTTCAAACTCAAAAGGCAATTTTTTTAAACCAATGCTCCCCCTCATTGCTGATCTCAGTAGCTTCTGCTATTAGCTCCACAGTCAGTTTGAATTTCAAAGCATCCATCATGATCATATCATCTTTGAGTCCCTTAGCAAACTTGCAGGACACCTGAGCATTGAAACCATTTATCTTCTTGAAAAACCTCAACCAACCTGCTTGCTGAAATAGTTCTGCACAGTCAGGAAGCTTCTGAATCCAGGTTAGGTCTGTGGGCTCAGCCCTGTTGACCTTACCACTTTTACCACTTTTCCCCATATTCTTCTTTCAGAAAACAGAAACAGTCTGGCTTTAGGTTTCAAAAATGCTTTGTAAACTGGTTTCTTGTGCTTTAAGCTCCTTCAAAATTTGCTACACACTCCTGGACAGGCCTTCAAGTTCAATGTTCCCCTATCTCAATCATACAACTAGATCTGTGGATAGATAAACTATGAGACAAGATCAATCATAGATGAAAACTGTCAGTGAATATGGCTGTTTTATATCAGTCTTTCACTTTAGTCTCTGTGTATCAAACAACCTTGATCTTCAAACCCTACAACTCCCACTGCTTCAGATTTTGTAAGAGTACAATCAATTACAGGCTTGTTAAATCAACTGGAGACTAATAGCATGAGAGAAGGAGAAGAACACCATTGTCTGCAATGTATTTACCCTAGCCAAAACTGCCATCAAAACCTGTATATGAAAGCCAATATGTTCTCCAAGCAATCGAACATAATTCTCCAAACAAGTGATACTATAAATCATAACAATTTTCAACAGCTTTTCAAACCAACTGAACAAACCAACTGAACACCTTCTGTGTAAAAGATGAGCATAACAAATCAGTTTAGGAGTCCTTTCAGTGCTGTTTCCTGTAGATTCTGGTTTACACTGGCATTAGGCCATGAGAAGAATCCTTTCAATTAACTCATTGTAACCAATATGCATCACTGTCAGAGCTTTCAAATGTATTGGAGAGCGAATGATAAACAATATTCGTTTAAACTGTCATTAAAATTTCCAGGCTATAAACTTTAAACTTAAGAATTCTTTGCTGCTCTGTTCATGCAAATTCTTCATAATAGCTTCAGATAGCTATTTATGTGGTGAAGAGTTTATTTTATAACCTATTCTATCATCTCCAGCAACCAATTTTTCCAGATAATCGTGCAGCAAGAAAAACCCAAATTTTTTAGTTTTAAGGGTTCATATCGAAGACCCTACCAATTTCTCAATTGTCGCGGTTTATACCTTTGTTTTAGGCTATCAACGGTCTCTCCTTACGCGTACAGGTGTCTCCATGTAATTTCCTTGAATGCAAGTAAGCGAATTAGGAAGCCCTAATTTTAGCTGGCTGAAATAACGCTGTCTCCTCTCCACAGAAACCAATTCCTCCTTTCAAGCAGTTAAAATTTCTTTACGAACACTCTCCTATAATAATGCATATAGAAAGAGAAATTTGCCAGCTTAGACTGGAATTTGCTGATTTCTGTCCAACTGATTCCGCATATTATGCAATGATGAGCTTGCTCTATTTCGTGACTAATAACCAACTAAAATCATGCTTAAACTGCAGTAAACACGTGTTAAAACACTCACACAAGGCGATTAGTCATTCAGATACTGCAATCATGATCGAAATCCGTTTAAAATTTGAAAAAACAAAGGGCCGCGATATTCTTGTAGCGCGCCCTTTGTTAAAATTTTGTCTAGCGCTACAAGAATAGCTGCCAAGCCAAATTCTCGCAGTTTTTCAACTTTTAGACAAATTGTCGGAGGTTTTAAAAGCTGCTTGGTTTAGGAAACAAGTCTAACTGCTCTCTAAACACATTAATGAATCAACTTTGAGAATATGACCTTCTTTAACCCCTTTTAAAATATAAAATACCAACAAAAATCAAATAAAATTTATAAAAAGTAGACTCAAAAATCTATTCAATCATCCATAGAGTTTCTAAAGGGGACTAAAATTCAAATTGAAAACCAAAACTTAACTGAGATAGATTGAAAAACAAACCAAAACTGGGGAAATAAACCAAAAATGGAGAAAAATTTACTGACTTAACATCTGGCTCCTGCTGCGGGATGAAGTCCTCCCTGTGAGGCTTCAAGAACCTGTAGACCAGTGCCTTCTGTCCTTTATTCACCTATCTGAAAACTTCCATTGGGCTATGGAGTCTTTATTCAACCTCACTCACACCAGTATGTACAATGAAGAGTGAAAATGATCTCATAAACTGTAAAAATGCTTGAGGAATCGCCCGTTAACAGGGCTGAGCAATTCCTCACCTTCCAAGGACTGCAAGATAAATGTATTATTTTCCAACACTTTAGAAATCAGAAAAGGGCCAAACCAAAGATTATCAAATTTTCCATGCTTACCTTTCTGTTCCTTTCTTGCATCCCATCTTAAAACCAACTCACCTTCTGAAAAAGTATGCTCTTTAACTCTTTTGTCAAACCTGTTTTTTACCTTAGCTCTGTACAGCTGAGCTTCTTTGTCCACCTTCTCTCTATGCTTCTGCAATTCTATCATTTCAAAGATCCTCCTTTGCATGTCATCTGGTTCCTCTTGAGAGTTTTGGAGGAATTTTATCACTGGAATTCCCAGCTGAACAGGAAACACCGCTTCTGTTCCATAAACCAGCTGAAAAGGAGAAGTGCCAATGGCCTGCTTAACTATAATCCTGTCTGCCCACAATGCATATTTTAGCATTGAATCCCAAGACCTTTTGTTATGTTTCAGCAATTTCTTGATGCTTTGAATGACATTCTTGTTAGATGATTCATCCTGGCCATTTCCCTGAGGGTAATAGGGAGTTGAATGTTTCAAAACAATGCCATTTTTCTCACAGAAAGCCACCATTGCCTTGGATTTGAATGCTTTGGAATTATCAGTTATTAATCTATGTGGACAGCCAAATCTACTCAGGATATTATCTTCAATGAATTCCATAATCACCTTATCTGTAGCATTCCTTGTGGGAATGGCTTCTACCCACTATGTGAAGAAATCTGTGGCTGTCAGAATCCAATGATGCTGTCCGAAAGATGCTGGATTTATCTCTCCAATAAAATCCAGACCCCATTGCTGAAAAGGGGCATTAACTGCAATAGGCTTCAATGGCAAGGATAATAATTTCTGTTTACTTGCAAATTTTTGACAGGGTATGCAAGCTCTTACCTGCTGGTAAACATCTGAGAAGAGAGAGGGCCAATAGTATCCAACTCTCAAAATTTTGTAAGCTGTGGTTTTCCAATATTTATGCCCTCCACAAGCTCCTTCATGAGATTCTGAAATTACTTCCCCTATTTCAGCTTGATCCAAGCACCTTAACAAGATACCTCCTGGGTCTTTCCAAAACAATTGATCTTACAGCAAACAATATTTAGTAGCTTTTAGTTTCAGAGATCTGGCATCTTTCCTATCTAAGTGTTTTGGGCATTGCAAAAATAACAGGAAATAAACAATATCAGCATACCAATCTGAAGATGAATAAGAGTCCATGATTCTTTCTTTCTCCAGCATTGCTTGCTTTCCTTCAGGTACTGATTCTTCTGCCATAACATGTAATCCTAGTGCTTGACAATTTGAGTCAGCCAGCAGTTTGGCCAATCCTTGTCCTTTGACCAGCTTTGTAGGTCTGATTTCCACCTCATATTCCATAATCTTGGCAATCCACTTTCCCCTCTTTCCTTCACTGTCAGGCTGGGTCAGAACATATTTCACTACTGCATTTGGAACAAATGAAATCACCTTTGAATGAAGAATATAAATTCTGAAAAATTTCAGAGCTTTCACCAGAGCATAGGCTTGTTTTTCCAGAATGCTGTACTTCAGTTCAGAATCCCTGAGAGTCTTACTGAAAAAGGCAATGGGTTGCTCTAGTCCTTCCTTGTTTTTCTGAAGCAAGACAACTGCAATTGTATCTGCCAAAGCAAAAGAAAAACTAAGGAACTCCTTGGTAAAATCAGGACTTACCAAAACAGGTGCTTCAGTCAGAGCCACCTTGATTTTTTCGAAAGCTGCCTTTGCTTCAACAGTCCATCTAACTTCTTGGTCCTTCTTTAACATTGCTGTGATTTGTTTGATGGTCTCAGCAAAATTAGGAATAAACCACCACAGAAAATTTATCTTACCAATAAATGATTGCACATCCTTTTTGCTCCTAGGAAAACTGATCTTTAGTATTGCTTTAACTCTCTCAAGGTCAATTCTAATGCCATCAGCAGACACCAAATGACCCAACAGTTTGCCCTCTTGCACAGCAAAATGAGATTTATTGGGGTTTAAAGACAGTCCAAATTTTCTGCATTTCTGAAAAGTTTGCCTCAAATGTTGTAAGTGCTCATCATCAGAATGTGAGAACACAGTAATGTCATCTAAATAAATGACCACAAACTTATCTTTCTCACCTACAAATGCAATGTCCATTGCCCTCTGAAAAGTTGCTCTAGCATTCATCAGACCAAAGGGCATCTTATCGTACATGAAGGTTCCCCAGGGGGTGGTAAATGCTGTTTTTTCTCTATCATTAGGGTGCATGGCAACCTGATTGTACCCTGAAAATCCATCCACCATGGAAATTATCTGTGCTCCCACCACCTGCTGTAAGACTTGTTCAATCTCTGGCAAAGGGTAGTTGTCTTTTAATGAAGATCTGTTAAGATTCCTGAAATCAACACACAGTCTAATCTCCCCATTCTTTTTTTTGACAGGTACAAGATTTACAACCCAAGAAGAGTACCTGAGAGGCACTATTATCTTAGCATCCAGTAACTTTTTAATCTCTTTTTCAATCACAGGGAATAAGGCTGGATTTATCCTTCTCAATTTCTGTCGGAAAGGCTTGGCATTGGGCTTCAAGGGAACCTTATGCTGAATAATTGCTGTGTCATAGGTTTTTAATTCTTCATAGGACCATGCAAATACATCCACATATTCTTTCAAAAGCTTAATATATCTGCTCCTTTGTTCAGCTGACAGAGATTTAGAAATTTTTACCATTCTTGGGTTTTCTGCAGTACCAATATTGCAGTCTACTACATTGTCTTCTGAAGATTGAACCACTGGCTTTGATGGAGTGTCATCTTTGCTAAAAATTATTTCTAAAGGCACTAAACCTTTAGGGATAAAATTACTCTTCAACTCAATGATCTTATGACCTGCAATCTTACCTTCAGGAAACTCATTTTCAGCAAAAACATTTTCAGCAGACTCACTTTCAGCAGATTCATTTTCAGCAGACTCATTTTCAGCAGACTCACAATTCTATTCTTCTCCTTCATCTTGATCAATTTGAGCATTAGAAAACTCATCTGTAAGCTCAAGAAATTTCTTAATTTCAATATCATCTTCGAAAACCCTCCAGTGTTTCACATTGTCAGGGACACATGGTCTGTACCTTACCTCTATAGGATACCTTAACTGAGTAGTTTTAGGAATTTTAAAGTATGAGGCAGCCAAAGCTAAAGAGTCTGCAGTCTCATTGTGATTTCTTGGAATATGAGCGATATTAAATGCTATGAAATAATTGTCAAGCATATCCCATACCTCATTCCTGTAGACCTTCAATAAATCCTGCTTTACTTGATAGTTGTTCTTCACCTGTCGAACAACCAACTCGGAGTCGCCATATGCAGTGATTTGCTGAATGCCTAAGTCTTTAGCAGTTTTCAGTCCTAGTATCAAAGCTTCATACTCAGCAGTGTTGTTAGTGGTAACAAATTCTAGCTTATACATGAGTTTCACTGTTTCACCTCCAGGAGAAATGAGCAAAACTCCAGCTCCAGCACCCTCTTTGCAAGAGGATCCATCAAAATACAATTCCCACAGCTGATCTTCTTCTTCTCTGCAATGTTTCACTGGTTTTTCTTTTTCAACTTGTAAAAGGCCAACAGAATTATCTTCATCAGTGAAATTCAACATGCAAGTCCCTAGATCTTTGTCAACAGAATACAATGGATGATTAGTGGGGTTTTTATCATCTGTGACAATGTAGGCAAACTGTAGTTCTCTGTAAAGTCTCCTATTTTCTCCACCAAAAATAGGAATGGGGGCATATGAGAGATCCATCTGTACGGTTCCTCCAACCTTCTTTGCCCAGGATCTTGAAAGAAGCATACCAAACTTGGGTGTGATATCAGCTACAACAACATCCATTATGACACTCTTCATGGGCAGCTGAGTAAGGTTAACAACCATGTCTTTAATTACCCCTAGACACTTGACAGCTCGGGAGTCAAAGGCATATAAGTCATGGTAAGATTTGGTGATACTGAGACCAAGGGCTTCCATCACAGCTTTGGGCATTAAGTTATGGGATGCTCCAGAGCCTAATAGGAAATTGTGGATCATTTGATCATGGACAGTTAAGGTAACATAGAAGGGAGGAGAAGCACCAGCTTCATTTTCTATTTTCTCAGCTAAGGCAGAACCAATAAATATTTTTGGGCTTTCTTCTTGCAAATTGACAGTATCTGAAACAGGCTGACCACTAGCAGCAGGCTGACTACTAGCAGAATTCATAACTTTTAAAACTGTTTGTTTATAAGATGGATTTTTTATAAGTTCAGTCAATGGAACATGAATTTTCAATTTTCCTAATTCAGTTTCCAAATTGAAATTCTGAGCTGACCTGTTTACCTCTTCAATCTCAGCATTCTTCTTAGACTTTTCTGCAGGCTGCTTCTTTTCCGTGACAGGATCAGCAACTTGTTTATCAGGAACATTTGCAGCTGGAACATTTGCAGCAGGTACAACAGCTTTCTTTTTGGGAGCTTGGACTACTTGTTTCGGACCAGATCTGAGATTAATGGTCTTCTTAATTCCATTCTGATTAGCAGCAGCATTTACAGTAGTTTTCTCAAACTCTAAATCATCTTCAACTTTATACAAATCAGCATCATAAAATTCAGAATTCAGAAAATCTTCTTCTGTTACAAAACCTGTGGATAAACCATCTCCAAAGTGATTCATATCTTGATCAGTTTCAGTCTCCTCAAAGAGGAGCTGTTCATCAACCTCCTCTTCATCAGCTACATTATTTTGAAAAGGTGGGGGCACTCTCTGCTCTTCATTCTCTCTCCTTTCCTGCTGAATGTCATTATTTCTTCGCTCCCTTGGCATGAATCTAGGAGCAAACTGCCTCCTGAACTGATTTGGATTATTTGGATTTCTCTGAGCTTCTGGGGCAGCTTTAGCAGAATTCTTTTCAAGTTCTAATTTGTTCAGCTTGGCAGTGAGAACCTTCACAAGTTTATCCATTTCATCTATTTTGGCTTCAACAGACTGAGGTGCAGCACTTGTTGAAACAACCTCCTTCTTTCCTTTTCTTTCATATAACTGTTGAGGTGTTTCTTTTTTAAGTTTATTTGAAGCCAGTAAGTTTGACTCCACCTCCAATGCTGCATCTTGCATGTTTAGCAAAGAGACAGCTCTTCTTTCTCTAAGTAATAATGAAAATTCATGGTCAAATGCATTTGCATAAGTCAATTTGGCTGATGTTTCAGTAGGCTTGATCTCTGCTGGAATCCTACTATACATCTTATTAAATATTTTTGAGAAATCAGCAACAGTTTCATCCTTCTTGCTTCTAAGAGCACCAAACTCAGTAATATAATAAGTGTGGTCCTTGGTGTCTCCCCACTGCCTCAGGAAAAGGTCACAGAGTTCTTCAATGATTGTAATGGAGTTGGCAGGCAACTCCCTGAACCATTTTCTCACATCCCCATCTAAGCTCTGTACAAATACTCTCATCCATACATCTTTAATTTCTATGTTCTGATTGTTTGCATAGCTCAAGAAAGCCTCCCAATGTTCTTCTGCAGTTGTTTCACCTTGTCCATTGAATCTGGGAATATATTTCTGATAATCATGAACAGGCAAGGCATGTAAAGGCTGGGGTAATGCTAATGGTGCATACCTAGCAGCTATCATTCTGTCCATCATATCCATGGGTGGATTTTGGCCTGCCATTGTGGACTGAGGTTTAGATTGAGGTTTTGAAGAGGAAGAAACTTGACTGGTACTTGCTTGGAATGGATTTTTTCCTATTTTCAGGTGAAAGAGTGGGATTTTTCCAGGAGAAGTAGTCTTAGCTTTCAAAAAGGTTTCTAGATTGGTAAAAACTTGAAAAGTATTTTCAGGTATGGTAGGTTTTAACCAAGGCGAGTTTTCAGCTGGGTCTAATGAATCACCCAACTGGTGAGGATCACAAGAAGCTGGAAAAGATTGGGACCTTCTGACTTGCTATTTTTATAATCTTTTCAGGGTCTGTCACACCCCGTAGAAAGGGAGATGTAGGTCTGCTCCTGGTTCCAACACTTCTAGAAGCTAGTGTGTCCAAATTTGGTGAAAATAGCCTTCAAAAGATGCTGGTTTAAGTTCACCTCTTAAACCAGGAAAATGATTAGTATCCCGGGGAATATTTTCTTCAGCTTCGTCCCCGGCAATGGTGCCAAAGATGTTTGTGTCAGAAATTGTTACTAAGGCTAGGGTAACAAGCCAACACAATCTCAAGAGAAAAAACTCAATTCAAACTAGGGTTTAGGGTTTTTGTTTATGTGTTTTTGGTTGTAAGATTCAAGATCATGCAGGGAATACATTCAGAGTAAAAGCAACAACTAAATCATAGACATAAACTGATAAAGATGCCCAAACATATCACAAAAATCCAACAAAGATACTATGTTGTGGTTCATACATTAAAAGATAAGCATTACCAGAAAAAGACATCAACTAGCAATGAAATTACCATTTAAGAAGCAAAACATGCTCAATAACAAAGCCAACATAGACAAGATGTGGGGGAAAGAGTCATATATCACATTATTTCATAAGTAAATGTATACAAGAGTTACAGTACCTATCTCTGAACAAGTATGATAGTACAAGCAGCTAGCAAACCTCCTGATGCTCCCAAAATCCAGAACCCTAACAATGTCTTGCTAACTCATTTAAATAGGAAAGTTCTCCCAAAATCAGTTAGGTTTCACCTCCTAACTACCTCCATCGAGTCACTAAGTAGGTAAAGTAAAAAGTGACTTTTACAAAATTACATGATTGCTAAAAATAGCAAATGCTTAACAAAAAGTGTTTTTCAAAAATAACCACTAACTAAAATCAGTTTCATATCTTCTTAGCTGCCTCAACAAGAAGTGATATTCCATCTAGGATTCGAGCCCTTTTCTTAGCTCTTTTATCCGTTTTCTCCATATCAGTTATCCTTTTCTGCAAGTCTTCATTTTCCTGTTGTAAATGATCAACAGTCTTCTCCAGCTTTGCACAGTACCTGTCAGCAACTCTTTTCCTGCTAAGGACTTCCTTGGAAACTTCTGACAGCTCCAAAAAATGCTTATGCATATCCTGCAATTCCTCTATGAGCCCTTTATTAACTTTGAATAATTCATCATTAGTTTCTTGCAGGTGCTTCATGTGTTTCCTGTATCTCTGAATACTTTCCTGTACATCCTCTTTATCAAAATTTGGGATCTCTGATATATTGTCATCCTGCATTAAAAGATCTGAAAAATCAACATGAACAATTGATTCTTTTAAATATCCTGCTTGCTTGAGAATAGCTTGATCCTCTTCATCCCATTCATGATATTCAAGAGTATCTGCCTTTGCTTTATCTTCTTCCTGCTGCTTGGTGAGTCTATCTTTAATTTCAG
This sequence comes from Pseudotsuga menziesii, assembly GCA_001517045.1. Lineage (NCBI taxonomy): Eukaryota > Viridiplantae > Streptophyta > Pinopsida > Pinales > Pinaceae > Pseudotsuga > Pseudotsuga menziesii. Next base: position 104,710 of record LPNX010829036.1, read on the forward strand.
CAATTATTTCAAATAATTCAGACCTAGGCTGTTCAATTTATCCTACTAACTGTGATCTTTTTGTCTCTGCAGGTTGGGAAGAGGAGGAAGGCTTGACAGTTCTCTTTCCCTTACCTTTACTGCCCTGTTTAACAATTTCTATTTTTTCACTAGAGAAAGAATTAATCACCACAGCTTCCTGTCTGGACTCTAGTTTGGAATTAAGTAGCTTTTTCATGTTCCATCTCAGCTTGTTAGTAGGTCTGGTTTTCGGTCTTCTGTATGCAGCTACATTTATCTTTTTCTTCCTCTTAGATTTTGCTGATTTTACCCTTGAAGTAGGAAAGTCTCCATATGCTTCTGTACTTGGCTCTGTCACAACAATCTGCTGTTCATCCTCCAATAAATAACCTTCATCTTCAGATAATATGGTAAGAGGGCTCCTTTGTTTAGTTTGTAATTCCTCTTCAGGAGTAGCAGCTCTCTCTTTATCAATAGTCCTAGCTTGTTCAGAATGTGCTACTGGTGGTAATTTCAGACAAGGCTGTACTTCTTCACCTGCAAACAATGAGTACTTGATTCTCATGGAATCTGAAGCCACTTTGAGCTGACTGTTATCCTTTACTTGTTCTGCTACCTGCTTTGTCACCTTCTTGGCTTTAACCTCATCTTTACTTGTAGATTTGACTGAGTGACCTAACTTTTTGGTCATTACCTTCCCCTTATCAATCTGCCTTTTAGGCTGCTGATCTTCTTTTTGAGGATGAACATCTGACCAAAACAAAAAGAAATCCCAAGTCCTTCCCTCATGCTGCAACACTGTGGTGATGATCAGTTTGATGAGACCATGGTGAAAAAGTGACTGGGAGGTGTGATCATCATGTTGCTTTATCTGGCTTGACATCTTCTGCAGGATTTTTAAGAAAAATAAGGGCAAGTTCATTTTAGAAACTCCTACTATGTGTTGCAGAAACCTGAAATGATATTTAAAGACAAATGAATATCTGCCTTCACAGGTCACATAACTTTGAAGTATCCTTATGGGCTCAATCCACTCCTTCCTGAAATTTTGAATGAGGATACCCTTGTTCCAGTCAGGAGTCACATTAGGCAATAGGTATCTTTGGGGTTCAAACTCAAAAGGCAATTTTTTAAACCAATGCTCCCCCTCACTGCTGATATCAGTAGCTTCTGCTATTAGCTCCACAGTCAGTTTGAATTTCAAAGCATCCATCATGATCATATCATCTTTGAGTCCCTTAGCAAACTTGTAGGACACCTGAGCATTGAAACCATCTATCTTCTTGAAAAACCTCAACCAACTTGCTTGCTGAAATAGTTCTGCACAGTCAGGAAGCTTTTGAATCCAGGTTAGGTCTGTGGGCTCAGCCCTGTTGACCTTACCACTTTTACCACTTTTCCCCATATTCTTCTTTCAGAAAACAGAAACAGTCTGGCTTTAGGTTTCAAAAATGCTTTGTAAACTGGTTTCTTGTGCTTTAAGCTCCTTCAAAATTTGCTACACACTCCTGGACATGCCTTCAAGTTCAATGTTCCCCTATCTCAATCATACAACTAGATCTGTGGATAGATAAACTGTGAGACAAGATCAATCATAGATGAAAACTGTCAGTGAATATGGCTGTTTTATATCAGTCTTTCACTTTAGTCTCTGTGTATCAAACAACCTTGATCTTCAAACCCTAAAACTCCCACTGCTTCAGATTTTGTAAGAGTACAATCAATCACAGGCTTGTTAAATCAACTGGAGACTGATAGCATGAGAGAAGGAGAAGAACACCATTGTTTGCAATGTATTCACCCTAGCCAAAACTGCCATCAAAACCTGTATATGAAAGCCAATATGTTCTCCAAGCAATCGAACATAATTCTCCAAACAAGTGATACTATAAATCATAACAATTTTCAACAGCTTTTCAAACCAACTGAACACCTTCTGTGTAAAAGATGAGCATAACAAATCAGTTTAGGAGTTTTTTCAGTGCTGTTTCCTGTAGATTCTGGTTTACACTGGCATTAGGTCATGAGAAGAATCCTTTCAATTAACTCATTGTAACCAATATGCATCACTGTCAGAGCTTTCAAATGTATTGGAGAGCGAATGATAAACAATCTTCGTTTAAACTGTCATTAAAATTTCCAGGCTGTAAACTTTAAACTTAAGAATTCTTTGCTGCTCTGTTCATGCAAATTCTTCATAATAGCTTCAGATAGCTATTTCTGTGGTGAAGAGTTTATTTTATAACCTATTCTATCATCAGCAACCAATTTTTCCAGATAATCGTGCAGCAAGAAAAACCCAAATTTTTTAGTTTTAAGGGTTCATATCGAAGTACCTACCAATTTCTCAACTGTCACGGTTTATACCTTTGTTTTGGGCTATCAACGGTCTCTCCTTACGCGTACAGGTGTCTCCATGTAATTTCCTTGAATGCAAGTAAGCGAATTAGGAAGCCCTAATTTTCGCTGGCTGAAATAACGCTGTCTCCTCTCCACAGAAACCAATTCCTCCTTTCAAGCAGTTAAATCTTCTTTACGAACACTCCTCTCCTATAATAATGCGTATAGAAAGAGAAATTTGCCAGCTTAGACCAGAATTTGCTGATTTCTGTCCAACTGATTCCGCATATTATGCAATGATGAGCCTGCTCTATTTCGTGACTGATAACCAACTAAAATCATGCTTAAACTGCAGTAAACACGTGTTAAAACACTCACACAAGGCGATTAGTCATTCAGATACTGCAATCATGATCGAAATCCGTTTAAAATTTGAAAAAACAAAGGGCTGCGATATTCTTGTAGCGCGCCCTTTGTTAAAATTTTGTCTAGCGCTACAAGAATAGCTGCCAAGCCAAATTCTCGCAGTTTTTCAACTTTCAGCCAAATTGTCGGAGGTTTTAAAAGCTGCTTGGTTTAAGAAACAAGTCTAACTGCTCTCTATACACATTAATGAATCAACTTTGAGAATATGACCTTCTTTAACCCCTTTTAAAATATAAAAGACCAACAAAAATCAAATAAAATTTATAAAAAGTAGACTCAAAAAGCTATTCAATCATCCATAGAGTTTCTAAAGGGGACTAAAATTCAAATTGAAAACCAAAACTTAACTAAGATAGATTGAAAAACAAACCAAAACTAGGGAAATAAACCAAAAATGGAGAAAAATTTACTAACTTAACACTGTGGTTGAGAAATATTCCTTTTGAACTTTGCCATACTTCCAGACCAAGGTCTTTCATCTCAAATTCTTTGCTAGTTTCTTCTTGCTTTCCATGATCTGTTTCTCATTCCCTGTCAAGAATAAGTCATCCACATATAATAACAGGATGACAGGTTCATCTTCTACAACCCTGATATAAATGTTAGGATCAACTTTACTCTTGGTAAAGCCCATAATTGACAGGAAACTGTGTATCCTTCCATACCAAGCTCTGGGAGCTTGCTTCGTGCCATAGAGGGCCTTCTTCAACTTACATATATGAGTCCATCTGTCTTCAACTTCAAATCCTTTCGATGTAAAACTCTTCCCCAATCATACCATTAAGGAAGGATTGTATTTACTTCATCATGGAAGCAACTACCATCATAGTTCTGAAGGAAGTGTACCTTGCTTCCTGGAGTAAGTGTCTCTTCAGAATTAATTCCCTCTTTCTTATAGAAACCTCTAGCCACAAGTCTTTCCTTACTTCTATCAGCGACATATTTTATCTTGCAAATCCATTTGTAAGATACCACATTCTTGCTTTCTGGTTTGAGTACTATATCCCAAACATCATTCTAGTATTCTTTTATCATAACATCTTCCATGAGTTCATCTTGTCAAATCATCAACATATCCTAGTCTTCTGCATTCATGTTTGAAGGCTGGAACCCAAAAGTCTCGATCCATCAGGAAGCTGTCCATCATGTCATACCGTGTCGAACTCAGATATCTTCTGAAGTCACTCTCCCTGAAGTGGAGTATTATATTCCTTCTTCATTCTGTACAGGTGGTTCTATGCTTGATATATACTGGTCAATAGAGTATGTCATGTCATAGTCTATTCTTTCTGAGGCAAATCACGAACCTTGCTTTGTACACTTGTTCTTGTATATCCATATGGAGGATACTACATACTTTCCTTTATGTCTCGAAATCATATCATATACATCATTCCCCATGATCAACTGTTATTCTTTGATCATAGCTTCTTTCATAGCATTCTTTTCTTCATCTTGAGTTATCTCTCATACCCATGGTAGTCTTCATCCTTATAGGTGGATCTACCGCTCTTTGAAGCTCTTTCTTCCGTCATGGTGTCTCTGACCCTGGGAGCTTCAAATTCATGTTTATTGAATTGTCATCACTTGTTGTTTGGAACAAGTCTCATCCTTCTTTTCTTGTAGGAGGTTGTACAGGACCTTTCCTACAATTCAAATGCACCAGTTGCATGGTTAGAACTATTTCATAAATCATATGCATAACGACAAATTCTTATGCATCATGCAACTGTTTAGCCAATACAACATTCATCCATATCTCATAGAAACTTTCTAGACTAATCCAATATGTCCAAAAAGAGGTTTGATAAGTAGCAATGGAGAGTTGTATAGCACCATGAGCTACTTACCCATCACATGCATATTAGTAGTATACAGTCATTAATGCAAACAATATAACATGCATAACACATCAGCTGAATATAATCAAATGTAAAACAATATCATGAAATGATAATTGAATACTTATCTTTTATTTGTTTCGTGGGTAGACTCCATCTTGATCATTCTGCTTTATCATCATTTATTATCCAAATGATAAGACGGATAAGAGGTTCGTCAAGAATTGAGTTCTTCATATTCCTCATTGCTTGAGGGATCTTCTTTGAATGGTGATAGCTTGATCTTCAATTTGCTCCCATCTTCCTTCTTCTCTTCTTATGAGACTAGCTTCTTCTTCTTCCCAAAGTCAACTGAAAGTAATCACTTTCTTCTGGCACACATTCCTCGCATGAATGAATCCCATGATCATGGGAGGCCATTCAAGGTGGATATCACCACTTCTGCATTCTCTGCTTCTTCTTCTACTGCTTCAAGATGTTATGCATTCTGGATCTTCACATTCTTCAACTGTTTTCTCAAATCCATCTTCTGAATTATGTTCTTATCTTCAAATAGCTTGATCAAGAAATCAAACATCTTTGGTGTCTTTAGGTAAGACACTTGTGGTACAAGTTGATCCGTGATTGAATCAACAGTGATCTTCTTGGCCTTGATCAAGTTCTTCTTGTGTAAGGCTTTGAGGCTCATCTCCCTCTAGAACTGGAACCTCTCTACTCATGTAGGTGTCCAATTCATTTTCTTTAGAGAAATAAAATACTTTCATGCTTGGAAGTTTTCAACTTCACCAAGCTTATCATCAAGCTGATGTGATAGATCACTTTGAAACGAGAACCTCAAATGCAAATAGCAAAAGATTAGATCTTACCGATTTGAGGTGTCCGTCTTGCTTCTGGAGCTGGCTGATCTAGGGTTTGTCAGAGAAACCCTAATTTTAAAAACTTGGAATATTTCAGATCTGATTGGATAGAAATATATATCTCTTCAAATGGAGCTGTCCAATGTACTCCTTTTCTGAAAACAGTGGAGGGAAGCTCCTGGAACAGGAAGCCCTAGTTTTCCAATTTCTTCTACAGAAATTCCTGTTACTGTTTCTGTGATATCTCTGAAATTAATGCTCCTTTGTGTCTGAAATTTATCACTAAGGTAACCTCGCATGTCCTTGATCCAAAACCACATGTTTCATTAGATTTTGTTTCAACAATTTGGATTTATGATCATTTTCCTAAGGTGACCTGTTACAGGACTGTTCAGAACAGTGAAGTTGTAAGAAATGCCATGTGTCACTGATTCATCTTCAGGTTCTGAAATTTGGACCATAGAAATTAAAGTTTGTTCTATTTCTGAAACATCTTCAGGAATTCCATTTGGAACTTTGTAGCCCAAGCTATATCAATGTTCCCTAGGTGTCCTGTTTAGGGATGAATTCTGGAAGAGGCTGGAACCCTAACTTGGAGGAATCATATCTCCTAGAATATAGCGAATATGAGGCTGAATTTTGGACACAGTGTTCATCAGGATTGTATATTTGGTCTCTACAATTCTTATATATTGAACCATCTCCAATATTGGGATATAGGGAATATACCAAAACTTAGTAGTTTTAGTATTTAGGGTTTTTCTAGCTCCGGGTTAAACTAGGGTTTGACTTTCCCGGAGTTTCACCCAACCAAAAATATTGATCCAGGTCTCTAAAATTAGATTTTTATGAGGAGAGAAATCCTATTCTAGGCTCACTCAAAAATTCTTCTTTTGCAAGAATCCCTAATTTCCCACATGAAAAACTGAAAATGCTCGGAATCGAATTCCGCTTCGACAGAAAGATGCTCCCTTCAATGGAGAGTCAACCTAGCCTTCTTTTGCTGATCGATTGTGGAGAGAGAACCAAAAAGTAAGAAGCCCTATATTATGTAGCTACACATTGTCTTCTTTTCAGGGTGGCTCTGATACCATGTTAAATTTTCATATGCTTAGCTAAGACATTAGTATTTCATTTCATATTCATAACAAAAGCATATAAACAGGATCACTGAAAGATAGACAAGCACAACCATACAAAAGGAACACAAGGATTTATCCTAGGAAAACCCTAAAGGGAAAAACCTAGAAAAATATTTCTCAATATAGATGCCCCAAAAAGATAAAAGATAAAACCAGCAAGGAGATCAAAGCCTGATCCTCCTCCTTCTCCAGCTACTTCTCTTCTCCACTAATGCGCTACACAAGTGAGAGTGTGTGTCCTAAATGAGGAGCACTACACCTCTATTTATATTCATCCGTTCAATTAAGTTAACTCATATGTGATGTAGGATCGAGTTAATAATGTAGGCTTGAGTTACACATGTAGGCTCAAGTAACCACACTGGGGTGCTAATGACCCACCTTTACAATTAGAGGGGACTGCCTCATGACTCTTATTAGTTCTTATGATTAGGAGCATTGGGGTACAAAGTAATACAAGTGGTTATCCCAGTAGGACCATCGGGGACCACAAAGAAATACATATAGAATATTCTTCAAAGTTACAATATTTCAACACTCGACCCCATATTTAATCCAGGAGTTACAAGAAACCAATAATAAGGAATCGCGGGTAGTTGAAGCGTGGTTGGATAGTATCTTAGAGGGATACATCACCGAGTTTGTTGTCGACGCCAATAAGTCCTTTAGCGAAGCAGAAAGAGAGTTCTTCAGTGGACCTCGAGGAAGGTTCTTGTTGTCGTTGCAGCTGTCCATTAAGCAACTGGTTTGTGAAAAAGGTAATCTAAATATGGACCAAAAGTAGTGGATCTCTGGTGTGCAGAGGATGTAGGCACCGCAACGGAAGGGAGGAGATGCATGAAAAGGTAAGGGGTAGATGGGTCTGAGTTCTAGTGAGAATGTGAAGGTTGCCGATGAAACAAGTGGTTGTACGAGGGGAGGAGCAAGGTTTCGTGAGAAGAGGTAGAGGACAGGGGAAGGTCCTACCATGATTGAAGTGCAATACCGTGAAGAACAACCACACAGGATGAAGCGACCTTTTTGTGACAACGAGGATGACCAGGCCCAGGTTATGCCCGGAAGGACAATAGGATTGAACCCCAACAGTAAGATGCCCACACCTCCGCGCACTACTCCATCGCTAGGAAAAAATACACACTATGCTTCAACTTGTTCGATGTGTCAGCAACAGTCTAGTAATAAAGCACCAGCAGGAGGAAGAAGGTCTAGAATGGCAGACGACGAAATGAAGTTACCGATATTCAATGGGAATGGCACCGATGATACAGAGCAGTACTGGTTCTTATGTGAGGCGATATGGAACACCCGACAAACTGTAGATGATAATGTTAAGAAAAGTCAGTTGGCCACTACTCTGAGGGGCCGTGCAATGGAATGGTTAATGAGATTCACACGGATCCCTCAGGGAGATACCATGAAGACATTGGATGAGATCCAAATGGGGTTATTTGAAGAATTTAAGAAGCAAAAATATGAGGCTCAATATATTATGGAATTGAAGGAGATCAAATAGTTCCCCAATGAGACGATTTGGGACTTTGATCAGTGGCTTAACACATTGATGGCTCGGGTCATTTTTCAGATGAACGATGTTCAGCACAAGGAATGCTTCATCGCCACACTTGCCCCGCATATAAGAAAACCACTAATGCAGCAAAAGATTGCGACACAGAGCGAGGCTTTGGATACCACGATGAAATTGGAGGCATCACCAGTAGGAGAATATGCAGTCGAAAAGAACTAGATTCAAGCGCAGTTGGCCAATTTGACGCTCCAAATACAAGATATCAAACAGGAAAAGGAATATCATGATGATCTTTGGTGCACCTTTTGCCACGCAGACAGATATACCAAGGACACCTGTCCGACGTTTCATAATTATTTGCTGTCAGGAGCCCCGAATCCGTTGAGCTGTGCTGGTGTACCATGGTGTTGCATATGTCAGGTCTATGGGCATCGACATGAGAAATGTGATTACATGCAGAAGGTGGTTACCAAGGCAGAAAATTTGTACTGTACATTTTATCGGTCAGTCAGACATGATGAAAAAAACTGCCGAGCTTATGATTTGCTCCAGGAAAGGATGTATGATTCATACTTTGTGAAAGGTGAGGACCCTCGAACATTGCAAGAACAACCACAAGTAGTATAGCCAGCAACACAAGTACCGTATACACCACCACCTCTGTTGTAGTTTGTCCCCGTGCAACCGCTGGAATAGTTTATATCGCAGCCGCAGTTTGCAACCACAGTATAACCAGGCATCGCGATTGCAGTATAATCAGCCACAATATGTTCAAGCCGTGCACTATGTATAGCAGCAACCAAACCCACCGCAACAACATATGGCCCGACCATAGTTTCAGCAAGGAGGAGTCCGAGGAGGATTCCGTGGGGGGTTCAGAGGTCGAGGAGGAGGACGAGGTCGTGAATCAATACAATGCTACACTTGTGGGGTATTTGGGAGTTATCAGAGGGAGTGACCTCATGCATAGTGTACATACTGTGCAGCCAATGATCATAATGTATAAAGCTTTCCTTAATTGATCGCAAAATGACAGGCAAGAAATATTCCTCAGTTACAGAACGTGCAGAATCAAAATCAACTTGCATTCCAACTACAGAACCAACCCATAATGTAGAACCAGGGCTCACCGCAGACTCAGACTAAAAACTTGCCTCAGACTCGGAACCAACCAATGAATCAACCATTGAATCAGAACCCTCCATTGAACTTGAATCAAGGATCGACAGTTGCGACTATTCAGGTTGAGCCGCGAATGAAGGATGTCGACGTTGGGATCATCACTCGTGTTGGTGTGACAACTGGAGATGATGGACTGTGGATGCAATTTCAGCCCACTGGTAAGAACAAGGTCGCATTTGATATTGCAACAGAGAGAGACACCTTCTTTAGCATAAAGAAAAAAATCAGGAGAAATCCAGGTAAGTTACCAATTGTTGATATGCCATTTGCTTTTGATCCATCCATAGAGGCAGGACCATCACGACAGCATGGTGCCTTATGAAAGTTCTTTGAGAGTTGTCTATCCCTGGCAAGGGAATCTAATGCCCTTGTCGATCTTGAGACACTATTACACCACCTGGATAATACAGTGAAGGATTCTGCTCTGAATTCTTTGCAAAAAAGGAAGACATGAAAGGAGATGAGGATGAATGTCCAGATTGGAGATTATGAGGTTGACTCGGTCATTCTTGATCTTGGATTAGATGTAAACATTTTGACCAACAAACCTGGCAATTGATGGGAAATCCAACATTGGGATGGTCACCGGTATAGCTACAAATAGCAAATCAGGTGAAGGTTCATCCCATTGGTCGCATTTCAAACTTGGTTGTCGACATTGAAGGTATGAAAACGCATGCTGAATTTGATGTGAATGAAATCGTAGAAGACGGTGGTTCCTATCCCACGCTACTAGGGATTGGATGGGCTAATGATAGCATGGAAGTTATCAACTTCAAAAAACAAGCTATGACATTTGAAAACCAGGATGTCAGGGTCATTGCTCTTATGGAACCTCAGGAAGGACAATGATATATTGAACCTGTAAAGGATTAAGTCAGGAGAAGTTGGGATCATGCTTATAACATATCTGAAGACTATATCCATCCTACCGTCGATGGTGAACTTGGATGGTGCAACGCAAGTTCTGTGTCCTCTGAATTTGAAGACGCTCTAGAAAATTGGCAGAATCGGTTGCATGAAGTATCATTTAGGAAATGCGGGTTGATTACATAGTATCTCTGGCATGTTGCAAATGAGACTGTCGAGTTGCCCATTTATGAAGTACTGCCGGGACTATCAAAGTTCTTTCAGAAATTTTAAGAGAAATTTTTTGAACCAAAAAGGATACTGGCTCTTGATGTAGCACTAAAGAGTACTCCAGCTTGATGGTGGGTGACACACAAACATATGATCCATGACTGGGAACAATGCCACAAATTGATGATGGTCTGCTTAGGCGATTTAGAGGTATATCGTGCTGAGAGATATGATGTATGGAATGATTACATCGGTCATTTAATCGAGTGTCAGACTTTATGGGCATCGTGACCTAGAGATGAATGGGTCCACGCTTTCGTTCACACTCTGGAAGAAAGGAAAAGATCTTGGTATGTGGTGGCAAAGTTGCGCAGGACTATCACCACTTGGGAGGAGTTGTCTATTTGTTTTGCATAGATGTTTAACTTTTAGGACATCAACCTAGAGGTATGCAATGCTTTAAAAATCATCTACGACATCGTACTCAAGGTCACACCTGTTGCCTCTCCAGTTGATCCAGATGTGCATTGTTCAATCCAATCCATGATGACCTGCTACAACTTGTTTGGGGAACCTGAAGATAATGATGAGCTATAGAATGTTAATATTCCTGAGTCCGAAGGAAGCCATGATGTCGTAGCCCCTGACATACCAACAGACTTGATGAGTCACCCACTGAGGATCCATAAAGTCAACATTGGGTCAGCAGAGAACCTGAAATTTTCCAATGTCAGAGACTACTGGGACGAGGAGACCATGGCCAAGATCACATACCTGCTACATGAATTCCAGGACCTTTTTTCGACACGGTTTTCAGAGATGAAGGGAATTTTAGGAGACCTGGGGGAGATGAAAATCATGTTAAAACTAGATGCCAAACCGGTGCGACAGAGGCCGTACTGTCTGGATCCACAATACAAGCACCATGTGAAGGCCGAGATGGACCAGATGCTTGATGCTGGGATCATCGAGCTTGTAGAAGAATCTGAGTTGATAAGTCCTATGGTGGTCCAGGATAAAAAGACAGGAGAAATATGCATTTGCGTCGACCTAAGAAGTTGAATGATGCATGTGTACTTGATCTGTTCCTGACCCCTTTTACAGATGAAGTTCTTGAAGGTGTAGGAATCCAGGAGATGTATTCTTTCATGGATGGTGCAGCCACCTTACACACACCTGGGTCATGTGGCAGAAATCTTCAAGCCACTTGGTGTGTCCTTGGGGACAAGTCTCGAGTCAAGGCTGTCACCTTGTTCTTGACTCCTCCGTTTAGGCTCAACTCCTAACGAAGCCAAGGGGGGTAGACCCTATTAAATTACTAAGGATAATTACTTAGTATGGTGATGTTAAACTGAATGAGTTACTTAGGAGTTTGAAACTTAACTATAGACAATCAAAGATGACAAGATACAAAAATGAACACACAAAAGCACAATGTTGAGACACAATATATATATAAAGCAAGAAAATAACCAGTGCCTTAGAATGGAGTCAAAAAATAGATTCAATGTACTTGCATGTGCTTGGAGTGAATGTTTTGCAATTTACTCTTGGTACATTTTAAGTTAAATTTGAGGTGTGAGTTGATTAAAATTAGGCGAAGAGGTGGACTCCAGATATACCCGAGAGTACTTGGAGTATGTCCAAAACTAAACCTTCACGGCTACCCGCAAGGAATATGTGGGATGAATGGAGTCTCTGGGGCTATTGTTCATAATGCACCCATTAGGGTGTGACAGAGATCGGCACCCCGAGGTCTCTTTTCATAAGTTCCCACTTCCTTTGGGTATTTTGCCACCGTGATGGTTTGATCTAAGTGTTGGATTTTCACCTGGTGGTTTGTCAATTTGGGGAGTGAGTCCTAATTATACTAGTCACTCAAGTGATTTTGATACAACTTGACTGATCGGATGAACCACAACCAAGTGCAGAGCATACACACCGGAGTCTTGTCAATTTTAGTAAGTTTTACAATGGGTGTTCTTGTTAAAAGAAAACCCTCCAGGAACCTCTTTCTATCTAAGTGGATCTCAATCGGGGAATCAAGGAGGGGTTACGTTTATAATGCTTAATGAAACACAAGATGATAGAAAATGAAACATAAAAGATGAGAAAACCACAATTTTCTAATTAGACTACCACGAACCTTTCTTCACCTTTTGGCTCAAAGGAGGCTCGTGGGGTAAGTATTAAAGTTACTTTGAAAATAATAGAAATGGAATATGGAATTGATTTTATGTCAAATTATACTACCCTGCAGATTAATTCTACTCTAGATTACAAAAGATGAACGAAAAGCAAAAAAACAAAGAAAGACATGGACGCAAATCCCCCTAGGGGGATGGGGAATGGGCTCGAAAGAGCCTATTCAAAAATTATTTTTATTAACAGTGGTTACAATATCAGAGAACTGATATAATCCCTCTTGATCCTTATACATATTTAAATCAAGAGCTTACAAAGTGCAAAAATTAAAGGTTTTAGTCAAATGGGAGACCCCCGGGGGGATTTGAACGCTCCTGAGGCCACTTTCGAACAACAGATTCCTTTCTTTTCTGTAAAAACTGATAAAAACAAGTGAGCATATTAGACTAAAATATGCCCAAAATCACTTTGAAAGTACCTTTGGGTTAGCTTACTTTTAACAAAAAAAAACTAAGTTAAAACTAGTTAAAAAGGTAAAAAGGAACCAAGGAAAGCAGGCTTTCCTTGGGATCTTGGATTGCATTTTGGGAAGCCAATAAGATGTGCAATTTTATTTCAGAATATGAAATTTTAACGTACAACAAGGAAAACTACCTTAAAAGCAAGCTACAAATTTTCATTTAAATGCTTGCAAAAAGAGGGTAATTTCAGCTAGATCTCTTAAAATGTAACTTTATATGCAAAACAAAATTGAGATCTAGAATTAGGAAAGGGCCTTACTAACTAGATATATATGTAATTTTCTTAATGAGATAGATCTGAGCAATAAGATTCCTTAATAGTAACTAGTTTGGAGAAAATTTAAGATTTTTAAAGGAGGAAAAGGAGAAGAGAAGTGCTTGTTGCTGAAGCAGATCTGCAAAGGAAACTTGGTAGTGAAGCACCGAGGGGCACAATATTAGCAATCTCTGTTGGAACACCAATGGAATCAAACCTGAACCATAGATCTTCCAATCACGACAAACCTATAGGCTACACAACAAATCCTGTAAACAAAACCATTAAATCTGAAGATACATATGAGAAGTAGATGATACATCATGCAAATAATCTTATTTAGCATACAGGTATGAGCTCATTCAAACATATGCAGAAAAATAGAAGTAAGTAAGCTTACTTACAATGATCTATCCCTATGATTCCAATAACCATTTAGGCAAACAACAGTTAAGTGCAAAAAATTGAAAAAATAGCAGTTTCACCTCAAATGTAGCATGATAATGATGATCCACACATGAAAGGTACTCCACAATTGAGCCTCCAAAGCTTCTCTTTATTTCAACAAATGATGATCAACACACAATTACAATAGCAAGCCCTTCAATCCAGCTCTAACTAGCTTGGAAGAGGGAGCTTGTGCCTGGATATATAAAAAAACCAGGAGATCCAGCCCAGGGGGGCACAAATACCAAGGAGATAGATCAAATCAGCTGAAGGAGAGTCCATCAATGCCTGATCTATGTCTAGCTGAGCCAGATCTGAGTCTCACTGAGTGCAATTGTCAATCGGGGGGCTGATCTGACTGACACCTCAACCTGTTGACTGAAGCATCCACCAAAACTCATCCAGATGAGCCAAAAACGTGTGGAGGAGAGAGGAAGGGTGAAATTCCCCATAAAGGATGCTGAAGATCAACTCTGGATCTGATTTGATCACCTCCTTCAGTCAAGGATTTGTCAGATCTAGTCAATTTGGTTCATATCTGACTGATTTCAATCAAATCGGCTAAGAATCCACTGATCTATGATTTTGGATTTGCTCCATTATTCATCAATTTATTAATTAAAATAATCAATAATTGATTTTTGGGGATTTCTGACCTGAGTGATGGAAAATCACTCAAAACTAGGAAATAGTGGGTCCATGGGTTTACATGGTGCTCTTAGTTTGAAAATGAGCACCTACATGACTGAAACTGATTATTTGGCCCACTTTTATTACAAAATCAATTTTTCCAATTAAACTATTAAAAAATAGCCTAAGTTTTGGAAAAATTAAATTTTAATAAAAAACACTGAAAAAATTAAAAAATTGAAAAATTGAAAAAACCTAGGGCGACTTAGACATGTTCATATGACTCGACCATGATGTATAGCATGTTTATACATTGACACATAGAATCTAATAACCTCAATAGGCCTAAATGCCAAGCCGACCACCCCAACTTTGGAGGTATGGAGTGAAAAACTCAGAAATTATCAGTCGTTTATTCAACAACCAATAATAACCAAGAGAAAAAACACCCTGGGCTGATCGGATTGACAAATAAAGTCTAAGAGACTGAGTCTTTTACATACACTATCATGCTAGAACATTTATTACAATTCCTCCACGGGGTATGAACATGTGATATAGTACAACAAAGCTTCCCAGAAGCAAGACTAAAGGTTCTCTGAAGTTCGAACAAGTTATCCTTGTCCAGTTCACCAGGCTCACTTGATAAAAAACCACGAAGTACAACTTAGGTGGTAACATTCTGGCTCCAACTGCGGGACGTGTGCTCGATCTAGTCATAGGGCAAGGAGAGGATACGAGAACACTAGAATCTTTGGTTTATACACCCTATAAAAACATATCAACTTGACAAGAAAACCTTAGTAGCACAAGCTTTACATAAAAAACCAAATGAACTATTAAGCTGATTTATTTAAACAAAATAAATGTAACTAACTAATGAAAACAAAAATGTTTGATTATAGCTAAGTACAAAACAAAAAATGCGGAAAGTAAATGCTCTTTTTCAAGGGGCTTATTTTCCTACTCTAAGCATGATATAAAAAGGGTTAAGTGTAATCAGAAATCCAATGTAACCACCTAAGAATTTTATTAACATAAGAAAAAATTTCCTTGTCTTTGGTTACCAGCCAAAGTAAGGATACTTTATTCAGAAAATGCAAACCTACGTGATGATCCGGAAGGGGCAGGATGGATGGGAAATCATAGGCATGAATAATGTCGTCAAACTTCCTCCCAAATTGGTAAGTGCTTGCACAGGCTGCTTCTATCCATGACTAGACAGGTTTGATGTACAAACCAGCGTAGATCCAAATCCTAGGCTCTATCAAGTGCCAAGATGGATCAAATCTCTCGAGGTGCAAACCTCTTCTTAGGTATCCATTGATTTGATTCAAACCAAAAGACACATCTTTTTATTTAATGTCCACATATAATTTTAATGTTATTAATATTTAATATTATTTATGGCCGACATATAATATTAAATATAATGTTAGGAATGAACATTGCATCATTTCCCTGCACATGGTTTTAAACCCATATGCAAGGCCCTCCTACAATCATGGGTTGTTTAGAAGGCCTTGCACATGGTCTTAAAACCATTTGCAAGGCCCTCCTAAACCATGTACAATAAAACCATGGGTTGTTTAGGAGGCCTTGCACATGGTTTAAAAACCATGTGCAAAGCCTCCTAAACCATGTACAATAAAACCATGGGTTGTTTAGAATGCATTGCACATGGTTTTAAAACCATGTGCAAGGCCAACATTTTTTTGCCAATAATTCAATTTTGTGTTTTTTTCTTGACCCACATATTTTTTTTTTTTATGAATAATTAAATTTTTACTTTTTTATTGTTTAGTTAGGTAGAAAGATTATAACATATTCCCCATATTAGATTGTTTTTGTGGCCGACATTTATTTTGGCCTATTAGAATTTTATTTATTTATTAATAATATAACTTTACGAAAGTGATATTATTTTTTATTTTGTGTTACAAAATCTCTCCCATAATATTCACTATCACTATTATTTTTTGCTGACATGTTACAAATGCATCATGTTACAAGATCTCTCCCATAATATTCACTATCACTATTATTTTTTGCCGACATGTTAGTAACGTTACATCACGTTACAAGATCTCCCCCATACTGGGCTGTAGAGCGCCTCTCGGCGCAATCAGAATGATGAGGCAGATTGACTACACCATCATACTGATCATCAAGTCTTACTGGATGATAATTCACTGTATAAGCCCCAAGCGGCTCCAAGTCATGAGGAAACTCTATATGTGAAGATGATAGTTGAGACTGATATTCTAATAACTGTATCACATCTATCTTTTCACAACACTGCTTCTTCATTATTGATACCTTTGTGTGGCTCTGCATGATATGACTCTGAATGATCATATAATAGTTTTGAATGCTGCTTTTCCATACTAGGATTTTCCAAGGTCTCCATATCCATGCTTCCCTCTATGGAAGTATAGTAGATTGAACTTCCACAAATTTCTAAATAGACACTCCCCTTGCTAGATATAGCATAGATAGGATTCTTAATAAGATATCCACAAAAATACCAATAGTCATCACCATCATCTATGTTAGATGTGCTGGATTCCCCATTTTTGATATCAAGTTCCAATATCGAGTTCTCTTTGTCTTCATTACTGATACTGATATATGGCTCAGACTGATCATGTGGATAAATTGCATGCTTCTTTGCCATATCAAAGTTTCCCAAGGCCACATGGTCCATGCTCTCTCCTTTAGATATGCCATAGACAAAAAAATCAACAAAACCATCAAAAGTTTCCGGTTCATTATTTTCCTCTTTATTCATGTCACAGACTGGGTTTTCCATGAATGTCCAGGACTCCTCATCAACATCTTTGTCAGGGATAAGGGAGTCTTCATCACTTGTATCATGCTCCAAGCTATACTTGTCCTCATTTTCATACTCATCTTCTTCAGAAAAAAGGACACAAGGTAGTAAGCCTTCCAGACTATCATCATTATATGGAGAACACATAGGAGTCCCATCATGTATATTATAGTTTTCATCATAAGTTTCACTATAAGATTCTGCAATGGTTTCATCCTCAGGATTGTACTGTTTAGATGGTGACAAAGGGTAGGCCTGGCCTACCATGTATATATGATCAGGTTCGCTTGCATTTGTTTCCTGATTACTGACCTCGGGAAGTCCATGTTCCATGAATTGATTTGCAACATAACAAGTGATTTCTTGGTGGAATTGTTCACAGGGTCTACACCATGGAGTTATTTCTTCTACCATGTTAGCTGAGTCTAACTGGTTTGGAATCCTAGGCTCTTGTTGAGGAAACTTCTTTTGATACATCTGATTCTGCTTAGGCTGAAAGTTCCTAGGTCCATTATTTCTTTCCATTGTGATTATTCTATTGTGCATAAGATTCAATTGTGCAGACTGATATGCCATAAGTTGGTTTTGACTAGTAACCAAGTCTTTTATCATGTCTATTACCTTTTCCATGGGATCTTTAGAGGATCCCTTTTCTTCTGATTCAAAGGATTTTCCCTTTTCTTCTTTGTATGAAGTGTTTCCCCTAGTGTAACCTGGAATGTTGGATTTGCCTGAAGACTGCATATTCTTTTCTATTTTCTTGGCCAATTCCTGAGCAGTTTTTAGATCGGCTGGCTCTTTGTCCCTTAACTGGTACCTCAAATCACCAGTGAAAGCTTCGATGTAAGATATGAGGATGGAGGCATCCCTTTGCTTGATTTCTCTAGGGAGGTCTGCAACCACATGCCTAAAACACATATTTCATTAAATTTGTAATTATTTAGTGGATCTAGAATTTAGAACTTCCACTAGATTGAGTTCTTTCAAGATGAGGAAAGTCATAGACTTTGAATCCTTACATATTGTCTAGTAATATTATTTATAGTTTGTATTTAATGTTAAGTTGATTAAATTATTTTATGACAGAATACTAACATTGTATTTGTTACTAGAACAATTAGAAATATTGTCGTAGTAATTATTTGTGTCTTTGTTGAGTATGTTGTTTTATTTTTGGAAGTTCACACCATTTATAATCAATACAGGAAAATA
>LPNX010829041.1:1287-36166 GCA_001517045.1 Pseudotsuga menziesii
TATGTTACATAACGTTACACAACATTACACGTTACAATATCTCCCTATACTCAATTGTAAAAACCTCGTTACTCCCAATACAATTAGAATTGACTATGAAAAAGTGTCGAATTTCCTCAAAGTTGTCTATAAGTCCTTGCAATTGCATACCATAAACTTGGAAGCACCATTTGAATAAAAATATCTACTAGTGAAGAGTGAATGCTTGATTGAAATCCCCGACGCTCAATATTGTTTTCAAAAAAATACATGTTGGTATGATATTTACGATCTAATATATGTTAACACAAATTCCATTCGAATGATTTTTTTTAGTTTCAATACTAAATGTCATATTAATTTTCTTTTGCATATAGCTTTCTATTTATTTGCATAGACCGAGAAAGAGCTTGGCCATTTGGTGGTGAGTTTCGTTAAAACTTCTTAGAGTGGAATTTTGACAAGGAGATTCCATCCATTACTACTATATAACTATTGAGGAGTATTTTGAAAGGTATATTTGGATTCATTAAATTAGAGAATATTTGGAAGCAAGATTTGTAACCAACCTGGCGAAGAAAAGGAAGTTTTAGAAGGTTATCTGGACCTAAAACAATGCCATCAAAACACAAGATTTATAACCAAGCTGGCTAAGAAAAGGGAGTTTTAGAAGGTTATCTGGACCTAAAACGATGCCATAAAAGCCGTAGTGCAATTATAAACGTACACATTAGTAAATTGCTCTCCATACGTGGCGGTTTCGAGTGACGGGTGTGAGAAGGAAAAGCACATTGGCCATGTAGCAAAAAGGCAGCTCCATTCTCGTCTTTTTGCAGTGGAGGTAGCGGATGGTGAGAATTGAGAATGGCGCAGAAATATCAAGAGCAAGAAAAGATGAAAGTCGATCTGATATTGAAGAGCACGAGAGTGAAGGAGGTCACTCAAAACAAGCGCAGGCTGGTGGAGGTGCCATACACGGCGAGTATAGCCGACACTCTCAATGCACTGCTTGCAAACAACATAATGGCTGTACCAGTGGCAACCCCGCCTGGGCAATGGATAGGAGTCGGGGGTTCCATGATATTGGAGTCAGACAAGCTCACCGGCTCTGTTAGGAAACAATATATTGGCATGGCCAGTATGTTGGATATCCTTATCCATATTGCAGAATATGACGCTGGGACTGATGTAGAGGCCAATCTCATGTCTGTTTCTGTTTCTGCTATCATTGGGCACTCTTTGGAGGGACTTAGCCTATGGACCATCAATCCTGATACCAGGTATGTTACATAGCCTATGGACCATCAATCCTGATACCATGTATGTTACTTAGTTTCTGCTACATCGGTATTCTTATAATCATAGTGGTATTCACAAATAACATTAAATCCCACTGTAAAATCACCTGTCTATTATATCTCATTCATGTATATATTGTGTGATCTGTATATATCATTCTGAATTCTGAATACATCCTGTCGCTGTATATATGCCGTTAGATTTTTGCATGCAGTTAGGTTTTTCAATTGAAGCAGGGTGGTGGCCCTGATGGGTGGGCTGTAAAATCATCTATCTTATATGTAAATAATCCATTTCTGTGTAGTGTGTTCTATGTGGATATATCACTGTGGGTTGTGAATTTACCATTCTGTGGCTCTGTGTATGTAATCAGGTTATTGCATGTAGTTGTGTTTATGGGTTGAAGCAAGGTGATGATGGGGATAGATTTCTCGACCATCTTAAGTTCTTGCAGAATGGAAGCGGACAAGAGATGAGTTTCAATGTGGCAGAGGCAAGTCTTTTTTAAATTCGTTCCTGCTATAGATGTATATATATATATATGGGGTTTAATTGTTATTGTGAGGAAACTGAAAGTCATGAAAGAAGAGGATCCAGGAGTCTAATGGCACTCTTTGTGTGTCCTCGCAGAATATTCCTCCAATGCTGAGAAACCTCGAGATATGTCAAACAAGTTATTGCTCATGTCTCGAAATAACTTCACAGGTGGTGATAAAGCTACAGAACCTGCGAAGTTTGGAGCTCAAAGAATTTGTGGGACTATTCATGCTGCCAGAAGAAATTAAACTTTTATATCAGTTGACAAGACTGGATCTGACTGGATGCAGTTTGCTAAAACTACCTGAAGGTCTTGGTGAGTTATATGCACTAGAATGAAAGCGGAGGTATATTTTATTATTATGTTATTTATAATTCAAAAACTGAATATATGAATTTTCTCGTGATATTTGTTTCACATTCATACTTTTTACATGACTTGTCGATTATAACCATGTCCTCGCAGCTGTCCGAGCTCGAAACTCTGTTCAAGGAAGGATTCCGAAGCGAATACTACCAGAATTACAGCCAATCTCTAGGGCCTCCAAGAAAGAAACGATATCTGCAAAACATGCTAAGAAAAGCAAGAGTTCTAGCCCGAAGCAATTGGAAACGTGTTTGGATTGTTTCTCTATGGTTGTTAATCTGTGTTGGACTTTTCCTTTGGAAATTTTTTTAGTACCGGCAAAGGTCCGGGTTTGATGTCATGGGATATTGTGTGTGTACTGCGAAAGGCGCTCCATAAACTTTAAAGTTTAATATGGCGCTCATTCTTTTCCCAGTCTGCAGAAACACCATTACATGGCTTCGTTCCACCTGGCTCAGCTCCGTCGTTCCTTTCATGGCTTTGTTCCACCTGGCTCAGCTCCGTCGTTCCTTTCAACGACAAGTTTGTCGTTACATATGATGGTAGGTGAAAAGTTACATATGATGTCATTGTTACCAGGTGTCGACCCAAATCCAGATAGCAAACTTTGAGGATGACATCATCCCTGCTTAACCAATAGCAACACAAATAAATACAATTTTAATAAATTTAAAAATTGCTATTTTTCATGTTACAAAGTTAAACTTTAGAATAGAGATTTTAATCTTTTAAATATGCACCGATATGCACCAACTAATACCCAAAGTCAACGCGGTTTGAATTCGATCGATTACAATATACCTACTGAGGCAGGTATAAAAAGAGGGCGAAGCCCTTCAAACTTTGCATATTTAAATGAAATCGCTAGGGTTTGAAACGTGATTTATTCTTTACCTTGCACACTATGTGTGTGTGCTTATGGTCTGGACGTGGCCATGGGTCTCGACCACTAATCTTGGCAAATGTATACAGTTATATTACATGTGTGTACGGGTGTAGCTCTGAGGCTCGACCCCATGATAGGAGTGGCTTTTAAATATAAAATATGATGTTAATGTTAACCAAATCGTAGATATTTTTACAGCCCTTAGGGAACGATTCACATGTGAACAATTCATATTATTATAGTTCCGTGAACAATTCATATTATTATAGTTCTCTTACAGAGTAAATATTTTTATAATTTATGTATGTTGTGTGTGAAGAATTAAAGGGCGAGGCCGTGAGGCTCGAACCCTGTTCAAAGATATTTAACACATAGTTTGATTTTTAAAATGGATTGGCATGGCTATAGGATTTGACTCATGCATTTAGACTTCATTGTATTTGAGAATATTTAGAATAAGGGTTGTTAACAATATGTTATTTATTATGAAGATTGTTATTATTTTATTTTTTTTGGTTAAGTACCTTGTAATTTAGACTTCATTGTATTTGAGAATATTTAGAATAAGGGTTGTTAACAATATGTTATTTATTATGAAGATTGTTATTATTTTATTTTTTTTGGTTAAGTACCTTGTAATTTGTTGAGTGAATTTTTGAACTATATACATATACTATTTAATACATGTAATAGCTTAAGGGCTTAGCACTGGATTCAAAATCGAATCCTCTCATATTTATATTTATGTTTAATTTATGATATTTTTCATTAAGATTTAATAACTCGTTATAATAAATATTTAAGTAAACATAAAGATATCTTTATCTTTTATAAGTAATTATTATTTTTCTATTGTATTTATAATTCAGTTAATAAATAACCTTAAAAATTTAATGCATAAGAAATTAGAATCTGAAGCATGTTATATTGTTGTTATTGTCAATAAATAAACATATTTAACAATTATAAAGTACATAAAACTGGTCCAAACGCTAGCCTTATTAATTAAAATGATAAACTTCTACTTGAATTAGCAGGTTTGGATTAAAAGTTTGCATCATTATAAATAACCAAGATCAATGTAAAAGAATCATGTAGATATGGAACAATTATTATCAGAATAAACAATATATACCACAAATAATTAAAAACTAGTTAAAGTACATGCATAAATATGGACATAATACATTAACCTTGAACAACATTTAACAACATTAAAATAATTGATGTAGTCTAAATAAACCTATACATATTGTTAGTGATAACAACTTATATAAAATAAAGAAATGACAGATATAGGAAACTAATAAGACTTTAATGGCTTCAATTGTTTCGGGAAATTCCACGTTCCTCCCATCCTTAGACCTTGAACAATTAAACTGATCATTCCATGGGTCACCTTCGATCTAGACTAAGAACACTAAGAGTAAATGACTTAGGTATTACGTTCTCTATCTTGATTACTAAAGCATAGTATCCACAAGGTATTTTACCAACTCAATGTAAATTCTGTAAATATCCTTCCTCTTAACACAATCCTTCTTAAACCAACCATATATTATTCATGGTTACTGAGCACTCAAGGAAATACAATTGAACCTTCCAGTGTACTAGGGACCATTACCCCATGTAATGCCCACCCTCTGCAACTTTATTATTAGGAAGAGGCTCTTCTTCATATTAAGGCTACTCTCTCTTAGAAAAGAATAAGTGTGTCTTTCTTCTTCCTTTGTCTTTTTTTATTCTCTTTCTTGTTCAAGAAGCAGTTAGGTTCTTTAGTTCTCTCTTTTTCTTTTCTTTTTAATTTATTTAATATGTATTTATCCTCACATTGTTCTAACTCTTCATTAACTCTTTTTATGCATTCATTAAGAAATCATTCCCCCTCTTAGTATGCTTGGTCTCTCTTAAGTGGTTGTTCCCCAACAATTAGAAACATTAAAAGTAGATAAATAATATAAATGATCATGTCATTTATTGTCTTTGATGCTCTAGAGTCTCCCAACTCAACATCAAGTCAATCATGGTTAAGTCTAAGTATCCTTTGATGCTCCAGAGTCTCCTAACTCTACATCAAACCAAAATAATTAAGTCTAAACATTTATTATGCTCCAAAATCCAAAATCTTTCGACTCAACATCAAATCAAAATAATTAAGTTTCAGCATTCAAGATGCTCCAGAGTCTTCGAACTCAACATTGAATCAAAGTACTTAAGTCTTTTAGTATTTTTATTAACTAGGGTACAAACATGTGGATATTACATCTATGTCATTATGAATATTGATTTCCTCTTTATTTGTATCATCATCTTCTTCAATAGTATTTTATGGAAATGATATTCTGTCGACATGACGAGGTCAATATGTAAAATTCCTCCAATTTTGAGTAATAATTTTGGTGGTAATACTTATATAAATGTGAATGTTTATTAATGGTTTGTATAGAATTAATTCACTTAGAAAGAATGATTCAAAACTATTTGAATTTTCCTTAAGAACCTCAAAAAAGTGTGACTATACTTCAAATACTGATGGCTTATCTATTGGCTTCCATGGTTCTTTCTTGCAACATGGGTTTAAAGACCAGGATTGTCTAGTGTCTATGAGAGACAAGTGTTCAAGGAATGGAGTTCTACTTTACTATAGTTAGAGGAACCTACAGTGTCAACTTGCAACCAGGACACATTTAAGTCAACCAAGGTACCACTTATTTACTCACGGCCAGGGAAATCATGGCCCATAATCATTGCGTTCATGTATTGATATCAAGCCTTGAACCGTGTGTTAAAACTCCAATGAACAAACTATATAGTATATCATAAAAACCATGCCGTAGACCATGTCATATATTTCTCATATTATTATGCCAAGAAAACATTGTATTATAATTTGTATCCTTTGCATTATAATCAACGATGGATTACATACCCTTGTACACCTTGGGAACCTTACACCATCATGCTTTGGGACTAAGTCCTTGGCATAGTACCATGAGCTTAGGCTATGGTAAGTCCCACGGCCTTAAAAAAAAACTCCAAGTAAAACCTTATTACATTAATAAGTGGGATCAAGACTATAAATAGTCTCCCAAAACCTTAGGGTTGTCAAGGCCCTAATAAGAACTATTAAAATGGAAACAAGAAAACTGAGACATCACCTGCGGGAGTAGCTGAATGTTATGAAGGAGTTGGTCATTGCATCAACAAACATAACCTGACATAGTAAGCATAACAAAGAGATTAATAACTTGCATATGCATAAATAACTTACAACATGAGTAAACTGCAAGTTAAATTACTGTTAATTAATGCATTTAATTTTATTTTATTTTTTACGTTTTTTGAGGTGTTAAAAAAAACAAAAATATATAAGAATTTTAAAATTCATTTTATTTAATATCAATTTTTAAAATATAAAGTTTGTAAGAGTGTTATGTAAATTAATTAAATTTATTTTTATTAAACATTTAGTTGCAACTTTAATAACATTATATTAAAATAGTGGAAATCAACATATTGATGATGATGATTAACCTCCACCGAGACCAACTTTGGTCTATCGAAACTTAAAAAAAAGAATTCTTAGTTTACTTTAAAATCTTATTCATGTGCTCAAAAAGCTTGCCAAGAAGATTTCCAAGCTCACTATAGTTTTGGCAAGATAGGAGGTTGTTTGTATTGTATCAAATACTATGAAACTCGAATCTATTGTGGGTGTAAGCAAGACACTCTAAGAGAAAGTGATTTTCATCCTCAACCCTGATAGACTCTAAACTCGATAGACTCTAAACTCACACAGATGGAAAACCCTTACCACCCATGGAGTTTTAGGAATAGACCAACGCCCTATTTCGTTATGGAGTTCATGAGAGTTCATCATAATCTTGGCTATATTAATTTTTTTCTGTAAGCTAGTTACTACCAAGAAATACTTCTGATCTTCCAAGTGAGGATTAATGACCTTCTTATAGTATCTTAATTTTCTCTTAAATGCTAGATTTTCCTCACAACATAATTTCTCTTTAAGCTTAGAAATAATACTATTCTTGACATTATCAATATTTTACATGTGTAAATAATCATATACACAAACACAACCAAAACATAAATAAATAAACTTTAAAAATTCATTTTTATTGAAATATAAAAATTTTAAACAATAAAATTACAAAAATAAAAATTAAAAAAAATCAAATTAAATATTTGTTAACATTATAATTATATTAATAATTCCAATCATATTAAAAAAATTAACAAAAAATTATTAATTCAAAATACTACATACCGTAAATAATATACAAAGACATAAAAATAACTAAAGTTTAAAACGTCTTTTTAATTAAAATGTGTTATTTAAATTACTTAAAATTATATCATTAAACATTCATTTCAAATTCTAATCATATTATATTAAAATATACATATCATTAAACATTCATTTCAAATTTTAATCATATTATATTAAAATATATCAATGGAAAACAAAAACACATTTGTTACTAAATTATTCAATCTCATTGATTAAGGGTTTTAATTAAAGGTTAAATCAAAGTAATACTTAAAAAAATTAACAATATACATTTTTACATTATATATATATAATTGTTTAATTTTATTGATTTAGTTTCCATTAATTAAAGCTCAAATCAAAGTAATATTTTTTAAAAATTAATAATATATATTTTCACATCATACATATTCAAATATAAAATACACTTAGTACAAATACATAATAAAAATTTGAAATTAATAAATATAATAATCATTAATTTCTATTGTAACTATAATTGATAATATCAATTTAAAAATATTTATTAAAGCATTATTTGTAATTGATAATATCAATTTAAAAATATTTATTAAAGCATTATTTGTAAGCTTATTTGTATTTGTATGCATTTTTTGAAATATAATATGATTAATCAATATTTATATATAAAAATAATAAAATATTAACTTAATAATATACATTTTCACATCATACATATTCAAATATAAAAGATAGTTAATGATGATAATGATGATGGTTAATGTTCATTGAGAGCAAACTTTGGTCTATCAAACATAAAGAAATGAATTATTTAGTTTGTTTTAAAATTGCATTCCTGTGCTCAAAGAGCTTGGAGAGACTTGCCTTCCGAGCTCATTATAATTTTGGCATGTTAAAAGGCTAGGAAGGTCAGTATTGCAACAAAGATTATGAAACTGAGATCTAATGTGGGTGTACGCAGGGCACTCTAAGATGAAGTGATTTTCATTCTCAATGTTCATATTCTCACAGAGATTGCAAATCCTTTCCACCCATGGTGTTTTAGGAACTTCCCAACGACCTATTTCACTATGGAGCTTATGAGAGTTTGTTCTTATCTTGGCTATATTAATTTTTTTTCTAAGTAGGGTTGATGAACTCCTTATAATATCTTAATTTTCTTTTAGCCTCTGAATCTTTCTCACACCACATTTTCTCTTTAAACTTAGAAGTAACAATATTTTTAATATTATTAATATTTTGCAATGCAACATTTTCGTCGATCTCCCAATGGTTTAACCAGGCCCTGGTATCTTTATACCAACCTCTTGATCCTTAGGTGGTTTTGGCTGGAATTTGAAGCTAGCTTAGGAAGTCTATGGTGTCCCATGTTATTGATTTTGTGCTTGTACAATAGGAGCCTAGTCATAGCTAGACTCTCGATAGGGGAAAGACCCACTTCTATAAGGAGAATATGATAGGGTGTGTTGCTTTTAATTTTGAGGTTATACGTTATAAAACGCTTCTGGATTTGCTCAATCTTTCTCCACGATTCTTTACAGATGTTGCAACCCGAAACCTCACATCCATACAAGACAACAAGAGTGATTATAATTTCAAAGAGGAGCTTTTTTGTATCCCACATCAGAAGGTTTGCTGGTTTACAATTATTTTCAAGACCAAAATAAGTTGTCCACCCTCCATTAAAGGTTTGAATTATAATAATCATTAATTTTCATTACAATTGTAATTGTAATTAATAATATCAATTCAAAAATATTTAAAAATATTTATTAAAACATTATTTGTAAGTTTAATTATATTGGTATATTTTTTTAAATATAATGTGGTTAATCAATATTTATATATGAAAACAATAAAATATTAACTTAATAATATACATTTTCACATCACACATATTCATATATAAAAGACAGTTAAATGAAATACGTAATAAAAGTTTGAAATATAATAATCATTAATTGTAATTGTAATTGAAATTGAAATTGATAATACCAATTTAAACATATTTATTAAAGCATTATTTGTAAATTTAATTTTATTTGTATGCATTTTTAAAATATAATATGGTTAACCCAGATGCGGATGATTTTAATGCCAGGGAGGAAAAGGGGAATGATGACGGGCCTGGCCCACCATCAACCTGACGTCACCACCACCTCACCCCTCCTCATAGATGCACGCATTTACATCAACTCGGGACGTGGTTGTTCATAGGACGTCCGCTGAGACGTCGTCATCAACTTGGCACAGATAGAGTTGAATGTGCCACCCTAGTTCCTGGGCCGACGTGCCATCCGTTTTACACACTGGTCTCTCCGTCCTCCAGGCTATTTGCTCTGCATTCTCATGCAGCTCTGGCTACTGCTCTCACTGAACCACTCGGCCCTCTATGCTTTAGCTCACAGCGATGTTCTTTCCATTACTCCTTGCCACTCCATTATGTCACGAAGGCAACAAGGCATTCCTCAATGTGACCATTCTGGGAGAGGAGCCCAAGTTGAGCGTCAAATTCAACTCATTGCACTGGCAAGTGGACAGGGTTTTGATGTTGAGATTCCAAATGTTGTTCGCCAAATGGTGAACGACTAGGACGACGAGTTATCTGATGCCGCCAATGCTACAGTTCACTCGATGGAGCACACACATAATTATTGGTTCATAAAGAACATGCTCATCAAGCTCATCCTCCACTTCAACTCCCAACCCTTAGCTCATGCTCCTCTTGATTTACCTGTCCCACCAAATTCGGTTACGCCTCTGGCACCCCCACCCCACCTGCTCTGATCGCTTCCACTGCCCCTCTCGCCTCGACCTCTGCTCCCCCCCCCCCCTTCCACCCTCTCCCCTGCGGTCCTTATGGACTGTGATACCCCTCCCCTCCCTTCGATGGGCCTTATAAAATCTCTTTCCGCCGGCAAATGCACCCCTACACTAGCCACCATCATAAAGAAGGCCCCTCTCCCGGTGAAATAGCCCCTTGCAGGTGACTAAGATGAAGGTGACTCTTCCAACAGCGAGGAACCAAGCTCCTCCAATGATGACGCATCGGACACCGTAGACAACCCAATTGAGCCAGTCTCCTTTGGCTTCAGCTGCCCCATCGTCGAGGAACCTTACCGCAAGCTTTAGTCAGGTTCTGTTAATGGTTTTTGTATATTTATGGAATATGGTGGGCTCTCCAAAGCCTAAACTCTGTTTGCTAGCTTTTCAAAACATTGTTTATCTTTTTGTATAATGTCATTCTCTTTTTCTGAGACCAGTTTTCCCTCTTGGAGGGAGGGTCTAGTGCACTTCTTTTGGCCTTGTTTTCCCTCTTGGAGGGAAGGTCTGGTTCTCGTCTCAAATTGGTTACATCTGCTAGTTCCTTT
The DNA here is from genome assembly GCA_001517045.1 of Pseudotsuga menziesii. Lineage (NCBI taxonomy): Eukaryota > Viridiplantae > Streptophyta > Pinopsida > Pinales > Pinaceae > Pseudotsuga > Pseudotsuga menziesii. The sequence goes on from LPNX010829041.1 coordinate 11,997, forward strand.
GAGCATGAATGCTTTTCTAAATTGTAATCTTTTTTCTATCACTATTACTTTATTTTAATAGAATAGTTTTCTAAATTAAAAAAAAATATTATAATTAATTAATATCTATATATTAAAACAATAAAATATTAAATTTTATGTTATTCATAATCATATTGAAAATTCAAAATATTAATATAAATGACAACCTTTCAACTCAACAAAAAAACATAAATACATAAGAATTTAAGAATTCATTTATTTAATTCATTAAATAAATATAAATTTTGTGATGAGAATAATGTTATGTAAAGTAATAAAAATTATATTTTAGTAACATTATATTTTAATTAAAATAGTGGAAATACAAATATAAAAGATCAACATTTCAACTAAAAAACATAAATGATTTAAGAATTCATTTATTTAATATAATGAAGAAAGTGTTTTTTAAATTAATTAAAGTTATTTTTATTAAACATTCATTTCCAATTTCAATAATATTATATTAAAATAATGGAATTACAAATAAATAAAAAACAAAATCTTATTTGCTACATAGGTTACAAGAATTATTCAAAAATGATTCAAATTGATATTTTAGACATTTTAAGTAATAACATAATAAAATAAATTAAAAGATACAATTTTGACAATATACATGTTCAATACAAATAAATAATAATGTTTAATTGACTAAATCTATTAATTGAATGCTAGCGTAAGAATTTTTGTGTTGCAGCAATGTGAGTCCATTTTTAGAGCTAACAAAAATCAAATTAAATATATGGCTCCATTGTGTAGTTGTATTTGATAATCTAGTCTTTAAGCTAAATAATACAAGCAAAAAATTGTGCATTAATAGATTTTATGTACATTTAGTGGTATTTATATATATTTTCAAATTGTTAAGTGATATATAGATTTTTTTAAAACTCCATAAAAAAAATTATAAAATTCTTAAATAATCATATTAAAAATGTAGAAAAACATATTATCAATTAATGACTCAAAATATTACATGTGTGTAAATAACAATAACACACAAACATAATATAACACAACACTTTACACATACATTATGTAAATTATAAATTTAAAAAATTTGAGGGGGTATGTAAATTATAAATTTAAAAAATTTGAGGGGGCATTATATCCCATGAAAGTGTTGTTAACATCTTTACTAATTAGGCAATTTTTGCAGAAGTTTTGGTAGATCAGTTTTGATATAATATTTTAAAACTCTGTACTTTGCTAGAGCTTGAAAAAGTTTTTTTTATTGGTGGGAACATAGTATAACATCTTTACTAATTAGGCAATTTTTGCAGAAGTTTATTGGCTGGTAGATCAGTTTTGATATAATATTTTAAAACTCTGTACTTTGCTAGAGCTTGAAAATTTTTTTATTGGTGGGAACATAATGGTCTACTGACTGTAATGAACTGAAATTGGGTTTGTGTTATCGGAGTATGTTTTCTCCCAGACTTTGTTGATAGGATGTTATGGTTTTCTATCATACAGATATGAATGGAGGATACCTTCATCATTTTTGTACCAGGTCCTTTATATAACAAAAAAGGATGGAACTTTTTTCATGCTGAAAAAAATTATAAATTTAAATAAAAATATATCACTTTTGTGCAAATCAATAAAAAAATGTTATTAATTTTATAAATGTGTCAATCTAAATAAAAAAATGTTGTTAATTTTATTATGAAGTTTTCTAAAACAATATTATAAATATGTGCAAATCTAAATAATAAAAAATGTTGTTAATTTTATTATGAAATTTTTGAAAACTGCTTTATAAATATGTGCAAATCTAATTAAAAAATTAACATCTTAACCCAACCAAAACAAACATAAATACATAAAAATTTAAAAAATGATTTATTTAATATTAAATTTTAAAACATAAAGTTTGTAATGACAACACTATTATATAAATTAATTAAATTTATTTTCATTAACCATCTATTTCCAATTTAAGTAAACATTATATTAAAATAGTGGAAATACAAATAAATAAATAAACCTGCTTATTTGCTACTTCGATTAGAATAATTATTCAAATTAAATAACAATGTTTGATTAAGTAAATCTATTAATTGAGTGCTATTGCAAAATGGTTTGTGTTGCAAGAATGTGAGTCCATTTTTTTAGCAAACAAAAATCAAATTAAATATATGTTTTCATTGCTTAGTTGTATTTGATAATCTTATTTTTAAACTAAATAGTATAAAGGTAAAAAAATGTGCATTACATTTGGTGGTATTTATATGCATTTTCAAAATGTTAAATGTCATATCTAATCGATTTTTTTAAGAATATATATATATATAAAGTTCATATCTAATCATATTGAAAATATAGAAAATCTTATTAACTCAAAATATTACATGTGTGTAAATAATATACACACAAACATAACATAACATAACACAACACGGTACAAAAAAGCATAAACACATATATTTTAATCTCTTTTTATTACATATCAATTTTTAAAATGAGAAATTTATAATTAAATTTATGTGTGTGGTTTAGTTTATATAAATTAATTATGTAAATTTTAAATTTAAATAAAAACATATCAATTTTGTGCAAATCTAAATAAAAAAATTTGTTAATTTTATTATGAAATTCTTGAAAAGTGCTTTATAAATGTGTGTAGATCTAAATTTTAAAAAAAAAATTTGTTAATTTTATTATGAAATTTTTGAAAATCACTTTATAAATATGTGCAAATCTAAATAAAAAAATGTTGTTAATTTTATTATGAAATTCTTGCTTTATAAATATGTGTAAATCTAAATAAAAATATGTTGTTAATTTTAGTACGAAATTATTGAAAACTGCTTTATAAATATGTGCAAATCTAAAGAAAAAAATGTTGTTAATTTTATTATGAGATTCTTGAAAACTACTCTATAAATATGTGCAAATAAAAAAAATGTTAATTTTATTATGAAATTCTTGAAAACTATTTTTTTTCAAGGAAAAAAAGTAATTTAATTATTCGATAACCAAATTACACAGTGCATAAGTGCTTTTTCAAGCTCTTTCTGGAGATCGCATGTTTGTCTGTCTATCAATATTGTAGTGTTTACAAAAAAGAGAGTATATGTTGTAAAATTGTGCTTTCTGAGTCATATTTATGACAAAAAGAGAAGTCCTTTGCCGTCAGGAAAAAGAACTCTTTGTTGAGTTTTTTGTTGAAATATGTGCCATGATCGATTCTGTGTATCATTCCAAAAAAGAGCAAAACTGAAAGATCCCAAAAAGATAGAGAAAAAGAGGTTGTTGTTTTAGCTCAGCTGAGGACCTTCGACGAAGGGCCTATGGTAGAAAGCCTGGAAAGTGTCATTTGTGTTTTCTGTAATCTACCACTAACCATGTATTTTAGGCCTTCTTTTGAGATTTGGTCTGTTGTGGTGTCGTGTTCCCTATAGACATGTTGACACTGGAAAGAGTCAAAATCACTGAGAATGCATTGGGTGTCTTCAAGCAAATTGCTAAGAAAAGAATTGTGGCAGATTTGGATTTTATTGACCCAATTTATGACTAGCATTGAGTCTCCAAAAATTTGTATGTGGGTGCAATTCCTTTCTCTTGCAAATGTAAGAAGGAGATTTAAAGTGAGAAGCTCTGCATAGTTGTTTGTGCCCTGACCCAAGCCTAGTTGGATGTGAGAGGAATTTTATTCGGGTAGATGGAGAACTGCTCCTCCTCCACAAAGACCGTCTTTTTAGGCTTCGTCAAAGTAAGCCCAAGGCTGAGATTTGTTTATTTGTTGTTCTTTGATGATACTTGGGGTGGGTGGATTATTTTCTTGGGGGAAGTGAGAGAGGATTTCCAGGATGAGACGGGCTATGCATTCCGAGCTAGAGGTATTGTCTTGGAATATTGCTTTGTTCCTAGCCACCCATGTGCCCCATATGGGTATGAGAGGTAGGGCTCAGAAAATTTCTATTTGGAGGGAGTTTTGCCAAATTTTCCAGGTTTCTTCAAGTGAGTTTCCAAACCAGAGCTGGGGGAGGTTGGTGAGTTGTGAGATTTCATACTAATATTTCTTTTGGAAAGGGAACTCCAGAAATAGGTGGTGAATGGTTTCCTCATTTTGCATGCAGAGGGGGCATCTTCCTAGGCCTTCCACCTTTTTCCGTTTCATTATGTCCCAAGTGGGGGATTTCCCGGAGAGTACACACACATGAAAATCCTAAACTTCAGAGGGCAATGCATTTTCCAGACTTTTTTCCACCACCAGGGTTTGGCGTCTGGCCAGGTTGGGGATGTGAGGAATTTATATCCCATCTTTGGTGAGTATCTCCCCGTTGGTGCATGTGATCATATAATCTCGTCCTCTCTATCAAAGATGCGAACATGGGAGAATTGGAGAGCATTTTTTTTTGTTCCACAGTGGACTTAGCTCATTGCTTAGACCCATCTCTATGGTCGATTTCCAACCTTGATTCCAGATAGTGGTGGAGGCGCGATCCACTACTTGGTTTAGGTGAAAGAGACCTTGTTCGTTTAGGGCTGGGATGATGGGAGGAGGGAGGGTGTGTCTAATCTGACATCCCATCCAGGGGTATGCACTAAGGCGGACTTGAGTTACCCGACCTATTCTCTAGACCTGGCCATTTTCAATAACAGGGAAAGAGAGGATTATCACCTTCCAAATTGTCGAGGCCCCTTTTATTCTTTTTTATGGGTTCTAAGTCCAATCTGTGAGATTTTTCGGAAGGATGTATTTATGTTGACCACTTTTGTCCAAAGGTTCTCCTTTACTATTAGTCCCCAACTCAGTTTTGCTGCCAGGGATTTTGCAAAAATATGAATGTGTTTTAGTCCCCATCCTCCCTAAGACTTTGGTTTTGCCAAGATTTCCCAACTTACCCAGGGTGAGACAAAAGTTGTCAAGGTTCTTGACCAAAGAAACCTGTAGCAAATTTTCCTTAAGCATTCTAGGGTGCCCTTGGGGATCCATGCCAGTGACATCTAGTAAACCAGTATTGCTTCGAGTACCGATTTAATCAGAACCAATATTTCTGCTCTGGACAACCAACGATGGCTCCATATGTTTAGTATTTTTTTTCCAACTTTGCAATAAGCCAACCCCAATCATTTTTTGCGTAACCATTTGGTTTTAGCTAAAAACCGAGGTATTTGATTCCTGTGTCCAGTGGTTTATGCTCATAAGGAAATATTGTTGCATACCTAGTTTCTTCTTCCTCTATTAAGAGGTTGGTTGAGAGGGAATATTTGTGGTTTTTTATTTGCATGCATCTTGCCTTTTTGAAAATTTGTAAAGTATTCTCTAGAGTTTCTGCATCTCTTCTTGAGCCATCGCAGAAGAGTAAGATATCATCGACAAAGAGTAGATGTGAGAGCCTGAGGTTGTTTGTGAGAGGCATTCCTTTGAAGGATCCCTATCTCTTTTCATGTGTTAAGGCTCGACTTAAACCTTCTGCTACTAGCAAGAATAGAAGTGGGGATAGGGGGCATCCTTAGCGTAGCCCTCTTTCAACTCCAAAGAAGGAATATGTTGAGTTGTTTATGAGGACTGCAAAAGAGGCTGTCAATATGCAGTTGATGTTCCACTTAATGAAGTTGTAGTCAAAACCTAAGTGTGTCATCAACATCCTAAGGTAGATCCAGTTCACTCTATCGAAGCCTTTTGACAGATCGATTTTGAGTGTGGTTCCTCTTCTTTTTGCTATTTTTTTACTGCGGAGGCCTTCTTGAGCAACGCCAATGGCTTCATAGATCAGTCTACCTTCTAGGAAGCCGAATTCTTCCTGAGAGATTACTTTGGACAAAACCTTTTTCAGCCTTCTTGCAATTATCTTGGCCACCACTTTGTAAGTTACATTGCAAAGAGAAATTGGCCGAAAGTCATTCAGAGAGGTAGGGTTGCCAAATTTTGGGATAAGAGCAAGAAAAGTGGTGTTTACAGGGGGATGCACAAGTCCTCCTCTTCTAGATTACTCGACAAGGTGCAATAGGTCTGGTTTGATGGTTTCATAGTGGGCTAGGAAGTATTTAATGGGCCAGCCATCCGGACCCAGAATCTTGTCCTTTTGGAAAATGTGACTCAGCTTCCTTTAGTTCCTCTTATGAAACTTCTTCCATGAGCTCCTGATTGTGTTCTATAGTGATGAGTCTAGGGAAGAGTTGGGAGAGACGAATGATCTCAGCCAGATTTGATATGTTTTCTTCTTTGAAGAGATTTTTGAAGTGAGCAGTGCTTAGTGAGGCCAGACCTTCGAACGAGGTGACTTCCTCATTTTCTTCATTTTGAAGGCTCCAAATAGTGCTTTGTGCTTTCCTTCCTTTTGCAAAGGCCTGAAAGAATTTTGTGTTCTTGTCTCCACTTTCAAGCCAAATTGCTCGACTCTTGAGCCTCCAGGCCTCTTCTTGCTCCAAGAGAAGATTCTTCTTTTTAGCTTCCAGGGAGTCAAGTTGTAGCTTGGATTCCATTGACGCATAACCCCCTCGCTCTGAGTTCTGCAGGAGGGTGATTTCCTTCTACATTTGAATCAGTTCATGTTCAACCCTCTCCTTTTTTTTGAAATCCCATTCCTTAATTTTCTTTTTGGTCCATGTAAGGTTTTTTACGAAATGGGGAGCTGCAAAAGAACCTTCCTCTAGGATGAAGGGGATCCAGGTTGTTTTTATGATGTCAGAGAATTCATCTTCTTTCAAACAGGCCGCACACAGTTTAAATGATCTAGGAGGTTTTTCTGGGGATCCTAAAACTTCGATACAAATTTGGAGATGATCATAGTCTCCTCCATATTCCACCCTTTGTCCGAGAATTAGGTTTTTTTCCAGAAGGACTTTATTTACCAGAAACCTATCCAATATTTTCGCAACACTTCCTTCCCCAACTCTTATGTTAGTCCATGTGTGTTTCAGTTTGGTAGGATGGATATCTACCAATCGCTGATCCCTTAGGAGGTTTTCGAAGAATTCAGAGAGAGGGTCACTTCTTGCATTTGGGCCCCAAATTTCTGAATTTCCTAGGGTGAAATTCAGATCTCCTCCCAAAATTAGGTTTCCATTTTTTAAAAATGATTTTAATTTTAGATTGTTCCAGTATGCTGCCCTCTCATTGTAGGGTCCATAGATATTTACAGTCGTGAAGGAGATATTTAGGTATGCATGATAAAAATCAGCCCCAATTCCTAAGTCGAAACCCAAAATGTTTAGAAGTTTTACAATCTTCGTTTTCCAGGCGATTGCAAGTCCTCCTGAGTGTCCTCTTGCATTGACTGCATGGCAGTCGTAAAGTGGGAGAGCATCTTTCAAAAGGCGGGAGATTTCCTCTTCCACTCCCATAGTTTCTTGTAGGAGCAAGATGTCGGGTTGTTGGAGGCTGAGCAGTCGTTTGAGGGCAAGTTTTTTGGGTTTACTTGCCAAACTCCTACAATTGAAGGAGAGTAGTTTCATTGGGGGCCTCTGTTAGAGGATTTCGCTGCTCTAAACATCCCTACAATTGATTTTTGTTTTCCTTCTGCTACATCCTTGATGGCTGAGTTCTGGGGCGAAGAAAGGTGGGAGGGCCTGCCCCTCCCCTTCCCCTTTTTAGGGTTTCCTCGGTTTTTTTCTAGACCTCCACTTTGTAAATCATGAACCGGTATATCCCTAGAACTAAGGCGAAAGTGGATGGAGGGTGAACTTGATATGGGGGGGGGAGGGATTCTGGGAGAGGGTTTTGTGGGGGGGTGGAAGAGGTCAGAAGCGAGCTGTCGAAAGGGGAGGCAAGGGTTCCATAGAAGTATGCCGGAAGGTATTGAGGGAAGACTTTGGGGGGTTCGGTTCTTCATTACAAAGGATTTGTGAGTCAACAGAGAGTGTGTGAAAAAAAACTTCCAGATCTGAAATAGGGGGAAGAGTGTTAAAAATCCTACCCGAAGAAAGAGGTGGTTCTTCTTGTGGTTGTAGCACACCTTCTTGTTGATCTTGTTATACGCTTTGGGGAGGATCCTCATGATGGGAAGGTAGCAGAAGTTCCTACTATGTTGTAGCTGATCCTGGCGCAATCCTTGTTCTAACCAGAGAGCCATCCTTTTCGAGGCGTTTCCCTTCCGGTTCAACCAGTCTTTTTCTCGATTTCTCAAAAGAGTTTTTAAAAGTGAGGTGACACTGCTTCGCCACGTTTCCATATTGGTGACACCTGTGGCAATGAATGGGGTATGCCTTCGTAGTCCAGTTTCTATCTTCTATTCCTTTAACCCCGTATGAAGTTCAATTCTTCGCGCAAGCTAGTTTTGATGTTTAAAGGGATCAGCATTCTGGACACGGACATTCTTCTCGTCTGCTCGAAAGACATGTGTGCATCAATGAAAACTCCTAGGGAATTCCCTATGTCCCTAAAGGAATCCCAATTCCAGAATTCCCATGGAAAACCTAGAATTCAAACCCTGTAACATCCCTAAAAAATCATAAACAAAAATATTTATTGCAATTAACTTAGATGATATAATTCATAATTCTTTTAATTAGCTATAAGAATCATGTACTTCTTATATTATTAGCTTTCTTTAGTTTGTGAACTGTTGTCATGACATATTTTGTGACATAAAAATATTACTTAAAGGATACAGTTGAACTTGACAGTTTGTCGTTGTCGTTTGTTTGAGTTTACTCTTGAGTTGCATAATGGATGGGCCATGGTCTTACTTAGTCGATACGACTAACGCATGCATCTCATTTTTTTTTCTCTGTGGAGGTAAAAGAAGTTACCCTCAATTCATTAGGAAACAACTCCTAAACTACAAGGTATCAAAAAAATGCATAAGATTTAAGAGGCCACCAAGGCTTTGGGGAAAACCTATGCCTTAACCTGGTTATAAAACCAACTATATTCTTTTTGTGCAAACCAAACCTTATACTCTATAGTATACCATAGTGGAGGCATAAATGAAAGGGTTTGGCCTTTTAAGAAGAGACAATGCCTGGCACAAGAACCTCGAAAATAACCATGTACAAGTGTCATACCAAAATTATGATTTTAAAGAATTTTCACATGCAACCACATGATCGTAATAAAAATACCGATGGCCATTCAATAAATGACGGTACCAAAACCCCATGGGTTTTAATGCTTCTTGGGGTTGGCATTGATCTATCCAAAATCAATTTTGTAAGGTTTCGACAGCATTTGTTTCATATTCTCCAATCTTTGCCTGTTAAAGAACGTGGCACCTCTATGACATAGTGGTGGAGGAGCCGAGCCATATGCCCCTCAACGCCAGATCTCTTGGACTGTGCAACTAGGAAACTTTACTGGTGGTTAAATCGTGTTGATTTTGGACATCTTGCAGATACAGATATAGATCTTTTCCTAGTTTGTAAAATGATGAATTTATTGGTTTGAAGCTGGTTTTTATAGAAATATGCTTGACTAACAAACGTGTATGTGCAGGAACCACCAAAACAGTCCATTGCATCAACCTAATGGTTGAGCTAGAAAACAGAGAGGGTTGTAAATCGAGTAAGACTAAACCCTTACCCCTTTTGGCTTCTATGGTTTAACTTGCCTTCTCATATATAGTTGGATGCCTACTCTGTGTTGGATTTTGATGAAAGCGGTAAAGCATCTTTAGTAGCCATGAGGCTTGGGTCTACATCTTGTAAATAAATATACTAATCGATGGTGAGCTCGATGGTCGGTGTCATTTTTTTTTTAATTTGGTGATTTGAAGTTATAGAAGGGGTTTGAAAAAGAACAGTCTACGACTCTCTCTGTGGTTAACTATAAACTTTGAAGGGCTCTGTGAGGGCTTGCATACAATGCGACTACATATGTTGTAATAATAGATGCAATCTAAATGGTTTTAGTCTTGTTTACAGTTGGTGAAATTTTATAGAAGGGTCGTAAGACCACTGTCAGTGATGTCTATCACTTCTTGAATCCAGTAAAGTTTTGTCTTGATGTTTGAAAAGCCCGTGAGGGCTTAAAATCCTGTAGCTTTGCTCTGGAAACTATTATAAGAAATGTTTGTAGCTATTAGTTTATTTAAAGTTCCACAGTTTGTAATTATCAAAACAGTAAAGAGTTCCTTACTGTCACCTTACTGTTGTTTTGATTGGGAACAAAAGTCGTGAGACCTCTTACAAAAGATAATAGTTGTTACCAATATCTAGCATGGTTGCGAAGGTTTATATATAAATAGATTTTATGGTTCGAAGCTTTGGCACTCTTATTCTATGGCCGTGATACTATTTCTTTGATTGTATTCACCCTCTAAAAAGTGACATGGAGTCATTTGTCAATTAGTTATGTCTATTTACTTCTATTTACTTATAAACTTGTATAAGAATCAGTTATAAAACAATCTTAGGGTTTCGTTGTTTGTTTATATACTTTTGAAAACGACCATGAAGCTTTTTACTTGTAATGTATGCTATTGAGGAGAGGGTCATAAGGCCTCTGTCAACAATGACTATTGTTTTTAAATGTTTCTTGCACATGTTTTGGTTTGATCCTGTGAGAGATTTTAACGTTGTTATTGCAAGTCTAACAGGCCATGAGAGTGTAGGAAAACTTCTATTACTGTTAAAAAGAATTTATACTCTGTTAATTAATCGTACTGTTTCGAAAAGAAATAAGCTCTAAGTCTGACTATAACTTTATTTTGTAAGAGAAAACACTACATAAACAACACCATCTCGACCTAAAGCCTGTAACCAGTGCTACAATCTGTCCATAATCTTGACTAGGTGTTAATAAACATTTTTTATCGTTTAGAAAATTGGGCTTAAGATGCCTTTGTGTGAACTAGCTTAGTTATTTCTATTCTAGATTAACTCTAGAGTTTGTTTTTAAGAGACGAGACACTTATCCTGGAAATATTATTGTAAACTGAGTATTAAGGAGGAACTTGAATCTGAACATTTTTGTTTTTATTCAGCTTGAAGTTAAAGTGTTTGAAAATTGTAAATACCTCAATGTGTACATAAAAGAAGAGACTCTGTATTTATTTTCTTTTCCTATTTGTAGGTTTAAATCCTTAGTGTATTCAGAATAAACTATGTTTAGTTACTACCTAACTTACTTTAAAAAAAAATCAGCCTTATTCCGATTTCTGTGCCTATACTTATTATGTAATTGAAGGTTCAGTTTTTTTTTTTTAACAAAAGCGGTTATGTTATATTGCTGGACTCGGTGAATAAGTGCTGAAAAGGGAAAATCATTACAACAGGTGTCCATAATCCCAACTTCTAATATTCAGAAAGCCGACAGCGGGGCTAAGGAGGAATATCTAAACTGACTAACTTATTAATAACAATTTCATGAAGGCCAATAGCCATAGAATTGTTAGCAGCCACATCTGCCAATACATTGAGATTCCGGAGAATATGGAAAATATTTATCTTCCTGAACGGTTTGATCATGATTCTTATTGTCTTTAACATTCTTGCTAATCGATCATTCTTACTCCTGTTACCCTCATTCAGGGCCTGAATTATTAACCTGGAGTCACCAAATACAATAGCTTCACCCACTCCCTTTTCCTTTAGCTGAATGAGGCCTTGCCAGAGTCCGTAAGCCTCGGCCATATTATTGGAATCATATCCGATATTCCAGGAGTATTCAGCCACTATTTTCCCTCCAGGATCCATTATAACTCCTCCTCCTCCTGCTCTTCCCGGGTTCCCTTTGGAAGCCCCATCGAAGAAAAGTTTAAAAATCTTTCTTTATCTTAACCAGTTCTCAAATTGCGTCTTGTCCATTCTGATCTCCTAGTCCTTCAGCTTAATACTAGCCAAAGAATTTACACCCTTGATGTTGAGGCTTTGGAGCCAGGTTCTTTCTTTATCGGTCAAATTTTCTTTATTGTCTGGGATCTTGGAGATGCTAACTACCTCCTTGAGCAAAGCATTGATTTTTATTGCAATCTTCCAAGCTGGTTGGTTTATATCCTGAAATATTTTGTGGTTTCTTTCATTCCAGAGACACCAGCAGATAATTTTGGGAAGCTTCATCCAACAGGCCTTCAGACCTTTTTTGTTAGTGAGCTCTCCCTGGTATAGACTGTCCCAGCTGAGAAAGCAATTATGGATTCTATCCGGAATTTGAATTCTGTCTCCCCAGCGATTTAACACTTTGGTCCAGACTGAGGTAGCATATGAGCATTTTAAAAATAAGTGGTTGATATTCTCTGCGACATCAGCACAAAGCGGGGAGCGATAGGGCCTAGCAAACCCCTTCTTGATCAGATTCTTCCCCGTGAGAATTCTCTCATGCAGCAGCGTCCAAGTGAATAGATCGATCTTCGGCAGCGTGCTGGTGCTCCACAGCTGATTCCAAATTTTAGGATTGACCGGCACATTGATCTTGGCAGCATATCGCATGTATCCTTCGGATGAAGTGTAATTGCCATGACCCCAACCACGACTATCTTTATTGAGCTTGGATAAAGGGGTTATCCCCGCCAGATGGATTAAAAGCTGGTTTTTTTCACCCTCTAAGTCGACAGGGCACTTTGGTAGAGCCCATCCAGCCCAGCGATTGGGGACTTAATTCTTCCACGTTGAGATATCCCAGACTGTATGAAGCCCCTACGATTCAATCCAGCATTGGAGACGAGGAAGATTTGGGGGCTCTTTGCTGAAGATCACGTCTTGCCAAAGTCTGACGTGTTTCCCATTTCCTGGGACCCAGTGCAGCTCTTTTCTAAAGAGAGGCAGTGCTCTGATACATAGTTTGTAGGCCGAAGATCCTTTTCTTATTGCTCGATCCCCATCAAGGCATCTAAGGCGTTTCCCAGGAAAGTACTTACCTCTCAATACTAGACTGCACTAGGTCTGGCTGGAGTCAAGCATGCCCCGGAGCAGCTTGGATCCCGTGGCTAGGTTCTGGATTCTTAAATCTCTGATGTGGAGGCCTCCTTCAGCTCTTGGGAGTTTGACAGTTTCCCAATTTACCAGGGCCATTCTTTTACCTCCATTATCCCCCCTTTGCAAGAGAAATGATCTGATCAATCCTTCAATTTGAGTGATAATTTTAACTGGAGCAAGGAGCAATGAACATTGGTAAATCGGGTAGCTATTCAGGATTGCTTTAATGAGGATTACCTTCTCTGCCAGATTTAGCCAGGCAGTGCCCCAGCCAATGATTTTCCTTTCGATTTTGTCCACTATTGGAGACCAGGCAGAGCTCTTGGACTTGGTTTTGAAAATAGGGACCCCTAGGTAGGTAAATGACTCCCAGGAGACAGCTCCATCCATATTGAGAACCCAGGAGATATCTAGCATGTCCCTGGGATTTATATTCCAGCCATACATTTGGCTCTTCCTTAAATTAAGTTTGCTACCAGAGGCTAGGCAATAGCGATTGATTTCATTCTTGAACCAGCGGGCAATTATCTGGCTGGCTCCTCCAAGCAGGAGAGTATCATCCGCGAATTGCGCATGATTAATGTCTTTGGAGCCTCTAGCCATCTTGATACCGGGGAGATCCTAATCCTTCCTGGAAGCTTCCAACTGGAAACTTAGAACAGAAGCCTGGATGGCATAAAGCAGGGGGGAGAGTGGGCATCCTTACCTCAGACCTCTCGTGGCTTGGAAGAAGGGCCCAGTTCTTCCATTGACTAACGAGGCTATACAGGGGGTGCTAATACATGCATTGACCGAGCTGATAAAGTCTGATGCAAATCCAAATCTCCTCATTACCTGACAAAGGAAGGAATGGCTGACTCTGTCAAAGGCATTTGCTAAATCGATCTTCATCACCATTCCTTTGTCTCTGTTCTTCAGGCTAGAATGGATATCCTCTTGGACTAGGATGACATTGTCCCCGATCTTTCTTCCTTTGACAAAGCCACCTTGGTTCTCCAGGACTAAGTAAGGCAGGATGTTTTTTAGTCTGCTCGCCATGATCTTAGTGATTATTTTATAGCCAATGTTGCACAAGGAGATTGGCCTGAACCTGTCGAATGACTTTGCCTTCCTCTCTTTAGGGATGAGGGCCAGGAATGCTGAATTAGTACTTCCTCCTATTTTAGTACTTCTCTGAGACTTGGAGTTCATTTTGAATAAATCCTTTTTTACAATCTCCCAGCATATTTTAATGAAAGTGGCGTTGAAACCATCAGGCCCCGGGGCACTATCCTCTTCCATGCCATCGACTGCTTTCTTTATTTCCTCCATAGTAACTTTCTTGGTCAGGTTGTCATTATCTTTATTCTTCACGGCTCTAGGGACGAGGTTCAGTATCTCAGCATCTTCAGAAGTTGGCTGGGCCATGAACAGGTCGTGGAAATGCTTGGATGCCTCTGTTTTAATATCTTCATAATTGGTGATCAGCCTGTCAGTGGTCTGGATTTTAGTCACACGATTGTAATTCTTTCTCACCTCAGCCAGTTTATGGAAGTAGCTGGTGTTTCTGTCGTCGGCCCTCAGCCATTTGATCCTTGATTTTATCTTCCACCAATCCGACTCCTGCTTGCATGCCTCATGAAGGTCTGCTTGCAATTTGATCTCTAAATGGATATCCTCAGCATCCACGTTTCCAACCTCCATTTTGACCTGTTGGGGTGCCAGCGCAGTGGCTGCGTGGGTTTTGGCTAGGCCGGGTGGGGGAGTCGATTTGGCCCAAGTATTTAGATTCCTTTTTACTCTTCTTAATTTCTCCTCCCAGATGTAGAAGGGAGACCCAGTGACCGGGAGGGACCAAGTCTCTGTGACAATCTTAAGAAAATCAGAGTTTTTAGCCCACTGTGAACTGAATCTGATTGGAATTGGCCCCAAGTTCTTGTCATTCTCCAGCTCGATAAGGATTGGTTTGTGGTCTGATCCTCCAAATGGAAGGATCTTAGAGGACAACTTCAGACCTAGCAGGAGGAAAGTGTCCTGAATAAGGAAACGGTCGAGTCTGGCAGCGATTTGCCCGGGCCCAGTCCTTTTGTTGTTCCAAGTATATTTTCCCGATGAGGGCTTCAAATCCATGAGGTTCCATTCCAGAATGATGTCTTCCACCATTTCTCTAATGGGATCTCTAACTAAGGAGCCTCATCTTTTTTCTTCTTGGCTGAGGATGACATTTAAATCCCCAACTAGAACCACATTTCCCTATAGATTGCTCCTTTCTTCACGAAGGAGGGTCCAACATATTTTTTTTTTCTGCATATGAGTTAGGGGCACAAATATTATAAATTCTTACCTGGATGTTTGATTCTTTATGCCTCAATTGGGTGAGGATCCAGGAGGTGTTGTACTTGATGTCAACAGCCTCATACTTCGTGTTGTCCCACAAGGTGCCTATGCTGCCGGATGCTCCCCTGGAGCTGATGGCAGCTTTGCCTCTTTTCTTCCAGAATTTGGTGCTAGTTTGGATAAATACGTCTTCCTCCATTTTGGTCTCCTGGATCAGGAAGATGTCCGGATGGTGCAAGGATATTAGGTCTGACATTGCTTCTTCCTTGGATTTGCTTCTGAGACCTCTACAGTTCTAGGAGAGGACCTTCTTTACTTACTTTTTTGGAGGTCAAAGGCATCTCTTTCTGGGCATGCCCCTGATGGCGGGTATTCCTGGTATTTTTCAGTAGCTTTTCCAGGGTTTGCTGGGACTGTTGCAGTTTATCCTTGTAGGTGGCTTGTTCCCTTTCCTCTTTCTTAGATTTTCTGCCTTTGGTTTTGGTTAGTCCGGGGGTGGAAATTTCTATTTCCCCTTCCTCCTCTTCTTCTGTTGCTGATTCTAGCTCTTCCTCCGATTGATCTGTGCTTTCTGCTTCTTTTTTCATGAGAGTGCCTTCCTCTTGATCTTCCCTTTAGGGTCTGAGATGGCTTCTTCGAAATCCTTGTTGTCCTCGTTGCTTGATTTCTCTACTACTTCATTAGATTCTTCCCTTGCTTTGTTAGCGGTGGCGAGGTTGGTTGGATCTTGAGTTCATTCAATGGAGGCTCCACTTGTTTCTCTATTTCCCACACCTTTCTTTGGCGCCTCGTCAGAGGGGTTTCTAGATTTGTTCCTGTTTACCTTATGCCATCCCTCTGTCTTGTTTTGTTGGTTCTCTGGTTTCTTAGGGCAGTTACGGATGAAATGCACGTACTCGTGACAGCCTCTGCATTTGAAGGAAAGCTGTTCATAGCCCAGCTTTTGGAAATGTGCCCAGTTCCCGACTGTTAGTTTGATAGCTTCTGGCAGTCCTGCTTCAAGGTCAACCTCAACACATATTCGGACACAGGCGTATTGGTCCTTGGGGCTGGCCATGTCGATGTATTTCCCCAGGGCATTCCCAATAGCTTGAAGAGATTTGGGATTCCAGCAGTGCATTGGGAGATTGGGGAGTTTGACCCAGACCGGGACAGCTTTGGGGATGTCCGCCTCTAGATCAAAGTTTGGAGTCCATCCATTGAGATAGAGTCCTTGCGGGCCCATGAAGTATGGCCCATTCCTGAAGATTAGCTCTTTGTCTTCCTTGGATTCAAAATCGAAGAGGAAGTAACCCCTCCCAACGGAGTAAGAGGCCACATTTTTAGAGATCAGGGGCCTCCAGTTTCTTTGGATCCAGCTGTCGGTGGTCTTTGGCGAGGGCCAAAGCCCCGTGAATTAACCGATCAGGGCCCTGTCAGCAAGGGAGAGGGTGACCCGGATTGTTTCTTCTAGAGTGAGGGCCACTTCTGGGACATCTTCGATTCTTTTAACGAATTTCGAGGGTTCTCCTTTGCCGGATCTAAGACTCTGAGAGGTGATTAGCCGATTGAAAGCCTCTGAGCGCTCAGGGAGCGGATCCCTGCCCACCCCGGACTCCATCAATGCCAACTGAGATCAGTGCATGACCAGATCGCCCTGCCTTCACGTGCCTGGGGTCCCTGCAACGAACAAACGCCTTGAAACGGTCAATTGGCCTTCATCCAAGCTCGTGCACTGCATGCATGAGGTCGCTGGTCGTCGTGATCAATCTAATTGAAGGTTCAGTTTTACTAACTGTAATTGTTTGTAATATTTTTATCTTTTGGATTAAGAGCTGTAGCGTATATATATTTAACTAAATACCAGGTCTTCTAATTATCAATGGATTGTAAACTATATATATATCACTTGTAGTCTCTATAATAACGAAGATACACAATTATCCAGTCATTTTGGTACTACTATTCAAACATAATTTCATATCTTCCTGTACTAGAGTACATCACTTCTGTGAGAGAAAAAATACATGAGGTTATTTAACTTCATTTCTCTATCAATCAGTTTTTATGCAAATACTTATCAAATAATCATTGAATAAACATCAATTAACTATAACCTCATTTGAAAATAGTTACAGCTTATTTAAACAAAAGTATTACAATAACATGATACATATATAGAGTTGGAACCTGGATGTGTTGCAGAAAAGGGACTAACACCCAAGGGAGACTGTTCCACCTAACCTTCTCCTGAAGCAGCCAAATCACTTGCTTAGAACCCCCGATCTTGTTCACTGAACCACTAGGACGAAAATCTCTGCCACACAGCAGACTTTTGAAAGGACTAGGGTTTTAAGTGAGTAACTCAGAAAACCTCCCCAATTCGATTTCACCCATTTCTCTAATGAG
This sequence comes from Pseudotsuga menziesii, assembly GCA_001517045.1. Taxonomy (NCBI): domain Eukaryota; kingdom Viridiplantae; phylum Streptophyta; class Pinopsida; order Pinales; family Pinaceae; genus Pseudotsuga; species Pseudotsuga menziesii. The sequence continues at coordinate 29,532 of LPNX010829041.1, forward strand.
TCTCTGCTTGGGCACTTTCCTCTTATCTGCCCCACTAAGGTTGTTTCAGCCATTTTTAGGGTTTGGGCCACTAAAACGTTTTTCCCGTAAACCAGGTTGAGGGGTTACTTTGAGTAAGTCCAAAAAAATGCGTTGTAGGGTTCTTCCATGTAATCCACCCTCTCCTCCATGTACTCCTCCTATTTTCCATGTGTCGCTATGGAAGAAAGTGGTCCCCTCTGGTACCCTAAAAAGTTAAAAAGGTTCACCAACACTGTCGTGGTCTGCTAAACCCTCGCTCCTCGCCAACGCAGTCTCCCCATATTAATTTTTAAAAAAACTGCTTTATAAATGCGCAAATCAAAATTAACAAAAAGAAATTATTAATTTTATTATGAAATTCTTGAAAACTGCTTTATAAATATGTGCAAAACTAAATAAAAAAATGTTGTTAATTTTATTATGAAAATTTTGAAACCTACTTTATAAATATGTGAAATTGTAAAAATGTTGTTAATTTTATTATAAAATTCTTAAAAACTACTTCATAAATATGTGCAAATCTAAATAAAAAAATGTTGTTAATTTTATTTTTGAAAACTACTTTATAAATCTCTACAAACCAAAAAAAAACTGCTTTTATAAATATGTGCAAATCTAAGTAAAAAAATGTTATTTTTTATTATGAAATTCTTTAAAACTGTGTTATAAATACGTGCAAATCTAGACCCAAAAAAAGTTGTTAATTTTATTGTGAAAATTTTAAAAACTTTATGAATATGTACAATTTTGAAAACTTCATTAACCATCCATTTACAATTTTAGTAAACATTATATTAAAATAGTGGACATACAAATAAATAAATAAACAAAATTTTATGTAAAAATGTGAAATCTACTTTATAAATATGTGCAAATCTAAATAAAAATTGTGAAAAATGCTTTATAAATATGTAAATTTAAATAAAAAATGTTAATTTTATTATGCAAATTTTGAAAGCTACTTTATAAATATGTAAAAATGTTGTTAATTTTATTATGAAATTCTTGAAAACTACTTCATAAATATGTGGAAATCTAAATTAAAAAAATGTTGATTTTATTCTTGAAAACTACTTTATAAATATATAAATAAATAAAAGGTTGTCATTAATTTTATTATAAAATTATTGAAAACTGCTTTATAAATGTATAATCCTAAATTAAAAAAAGGTAATTTTTATCATGAAATTCTTGAAAACTGCTTTATAAATGTGTAAATCTAGACAAAAAAAAATTGTTGTTAATTTTATTATGAAAATTTTCAAAACTTCATGAATATGTGTAATTTTGAAAACTTCATTAACCATCCATTTCCAATTTTAGTAACTATTATATTAAAATAGTGGTAATACAAATAAATAAATATGTACACAAAAAAAATGTCATTAAATTTATTATGAAATTATTGAAAACTGCTTTAGAAATATGTGCAAATTTAAATTAAAAAAAGTGTTAATTTTTATTATGAAATTGTTTTAGTAAACATTACATTAAAATAGTGGAAATACAAATAAACAAAGAAACAAAATCTTATTTGCTACTTTGATTAGCAAATTATTCAAATTAAATAACAAATTGTGAAAATCTAAATAAAAAATGTAAAAAATGCTTTATAAATATTTGCAAATCTAAATAAAAAATGTTGTTAATTTTATTATGAAATTTTTGAAAACTACTTTATAAATATTTGAAAATGTAAAAAAGTTAATTTTATTATGAAACTCTTGAAAACTAATTTATAAATATGTGCAAATTTAAATAAAAAAAAATGTTGTTAATTTTAATCTTGAAAACTACTTTATAAATATGTACAAATCAAAATAAATAAATAAATGTCACTAATTTTATTATGATATTATTGACAACTGATTTATAAATTTGTGTAAATTTAAATTAAAAAATTTAAATTTTATTATGAAATTCTTGAAAACTACTTTATAAATATGTGCAAATCTAGACAACAACAAAAAAAGAAAAAATATTGTTGTTGATTTTATTGTGAACATTTTGAAAACTTAATGAATATGTGCAATTTGGAAAACTCCATCTATTTCCAATTTTAGTAAACATTATATTAAAATAGTGAAAATACAAATAAATAAATATGTAAAAAAAAATGTCATTAATTTTATTATGAAATTATTGAAAACTGTTTTATAAATATGTGTAAATCTAAATAAAAAATGTTAATTTTTATTATAAAATTATTTTAATAAACATTATAATTAAAATAGCCGACATACAAATTAATAAATAAACAAAATCTTATTCTCTACTTAGATTAACAAAATTATTCAAATTAAATAACAATGTTTGATTGAGTAAATCTATGAATAAGTGTTATTTGCAAGAATGTGCAATTCTAAACATAAAAAAAAAAATGAAAATCTAAATAAAAATTGTGAAAACTCCCTTATAAACGTGTAAATCTAAATAAAAAAAATGTTGTTAATTTTATTATGAAATTTTTGAAAGCTACTTTATAAATATGTGAAAATGTTTTAATTTTATTATGAAATTCTTGAAAACTATAATCTAAATAAAAAAATGTTGTTAATTTTATTCTTGAAAACTTCTTTATAAATATATATAAATCTAAATAATAATAAAAATGTCATTAATTTCATTATGAAATTATTTGAACACTATTTTATAAATGTGCAAATCTAAATTAAAAAATGTCAATTTTTATTATGAAATTCTTGAAATGTGCTTTATAAATATTGCAAATCTAGAAGAAGAAAAAATTGTTGCTAACTTTATTGTGAAATTTTTTTGAATATGTGCAATTTTGAAAATTTTATTAACCATCTATTTCCAATTTTAGTAATCATTATATTAAAATAGTGGAAATGCAAATAAATAAATAAACAAAATCTTATTTGCTAAGCAAAATTATTCAAATTAAATAACAATGTTTGATTGACTAAATCTTCTAATTGAGTGCCATTGCAATAATGTGAGTCCATTTTTTAAACAAACAAAAATCAAATTAAATATATGTTTCCATTGTGTAGTTGTATTTGATAATCTTTTATTTTTAAACTAAATAGTATAAAGGTAAAAAAAAATTGCAACAAGGTACAACATACAACAAAAACAGAAGCACATATATATTAATCTGTTTTTATTATATATCAATTTCTAAAATGAGAGGTTTATAATTAAAATCATAATTGTAGTTTAGTTTATATAAATTAATTATGTAAATTATAAATTTAAATAAAAACATATCAATTTTGTGCACATTTAAATAAAAAAAAGGTAATCAATTTTATTATGAAATTCTTTAATAGTGCTTTATAAATATGTGAATCTAAATTTTAAAAAAAAAAATTGTTAATTTTATTATCAAATTCTTTAAAAGTACATTATAAATATGTGCAAATCTAAATAAAAAAATGTTAATTTTATTATGAAATAATTGACAGCTTTTTTATAAATGTGTAAATTTAAATAAAAAAATGTTGTTAATTATATTATGAAATCCTTGAAAACTATTTTATAAATATGTGCCACTTAAAAAAAATTGTTAATTTTATTATGAAATCTTGAAAATTGAATTTGTGAATCACAAAAATAAATGTGTTAATTTTATTATGAAATTGTTGAAATCTTAATTTTATTATGAAATTGTTGTATAAAGCAAAATAATAGTAAAAATGTCATTAATTTCATTATGAAATTATTGAAAATTGCTTTATAAATGTGTGCAAATCTAAATAAAAAATTGTTAATTTCTATTATGAAATTCTTGAAAAGTACTTCATAAATATTTGCAAATCTAGAAGAAAAAAAATGTTGTTAATTTTATTGTGAAAATTTTGAAAACTCCATTAACCATCCATTTCCAATTTTAGTAAACATTATATTAAAATAGCGAAAATACAAATAAATAAATAAACAAAATCTTATTTGCTACTTAACAGAATTATTCAAATTAAATAAAATGTCGATTGAGTAAATCTATTAATTGAGCGCCATTGCAAGAATGTTTCATTTTTTGAGCAATCAAAAATCAAATTAAAGATATGTTTTCATTATATAGTTGTATTTGGTAATCTTATCTTTAAACTAAATAGTATAAAGGTGAAAAAAACATGCATTACAGTTAGTGCTATTTATATGCATTTTCAAACTATTAAATGTCATATATAATAGGTTTTTTTTTCAGAACCTATAAAATAAATGAGATATAAAATTTATATATAATCAGATTAAAAATATAGAAAATTGTATTATCAAAATAATATATACGGTACAACATACAACAAAAGCAAAAACACACATATTTTAATCTCCTCTTTTTATATAAATTAATTATGTAAATTTTAAATTTAAATAACAACTTATCAATTTTGTACAGATCTAAATAAAAAAAGTTGTTAATTTTATTATGAAATTCTTTAAAAGTGCTTTATAAATGTGTAAATCTAAATTGAAAACAAAAAAATCTGTTAATTTTATTATGAAATTCTTGAAAACTATTTTATAAATATGGCAAATTTAAATAAAATTATGTTATTTATTTTACTACTAAATTTTTGAAAACTGCTTTATAAATATGTGCAAATAAAAAAAATTGTTAATTTTGATTATAAAACTCTTGAAAACTGCTTTATTATATACAAATCAAAATAATAATAAGAAGGTCGTTAATTTCATTATGAAATTATTGAAAATTTCTTTATAAATATGTGCAAATTTAAATAAAAAAATGTCAATTTTTATTATGAAATTATTGAAAAGTGCTTTATAAATATATGCAAATCTAAAAGAAAAAAAATTGTTAATTTTAATGTAAAATTTTGTGAATATGTACAATTTTAAAAACTTCATTACACATCCATTTCTAATTTTAGTAAACATTATATTAAAATAGTGGAAATACAAATAAATAAATAAACAAAATCTTATTTGCTATTGGATTAGTGGAATTATTCAAATTAAATAACAATGGTTGATTGAGTAAATCTATTGAGTGTTATTGCAAGAATGTAAGTCTATTTTTTGAGCAAACAAAAATCAAATTAAATATATGTTTTCATTGTGTAATATATTTATTTGATAATCTTATCATCAAACTAAATAGTATAAAAGTATAAAAAAAAAAGGTGCAATACATTTAGTGTTATATATGTATATTTTCAAATTTTTAAATGACACATATTAAAAATATTAAAAATATAGAAAATCATATTATCACTTTCTATTTCAAAATATTGTGTGTGTAAATAATATACACACAAACATAACATAACATAACACAACACTGAACAACATACAACAAAAACATAAACATAAACACATATTTTTAATCTCTTTTTATTATATATCAATTTAAAAAATGAAAAGTTTACAATTAAATTTATAATTACGGTTTAGTTTATATAAATTAATTATGTAAATTTTAAATTTAAATGTAAATTTACAGTTTAGTTTATATATCAATAAAAATAGTTGTTAATTTTATTATGAAATTCTTGAAAACTGCTTTATAATTATGTGCAAATCTAGAAAAACACAAATGTAGTTACTTTTATTGTGAAATTTTGAAAAAAAATTATTGTTAATTTTTATTATGAAATTCTTGAAAACTGCTTTATAAGTATGTGCAAATTTTAATATAAAAATTTTGAAAACTTGTCTATGAAGATGTGCAAATCTAAATAAATAAAAAATGGTCTTAATTTCATTATGAAATAATTAAAAAATAATGTTAAATCTTATTTCGAAATTTTTGAACATAGCTTTTATGAATGTGTCATTGTTAATTTTATTATGAAAATTTGAAAAACTATTTTATGAATGTGTTAATTTCATCTGAAAAGAAATCTGAAAAGAAAAATTTTGAAAACAGCTTTATGAATGTGTTAATTTCATTATGAAAATTTGTAAAACTGCTTAATGAATATAGACACATCTAAATAGAAAAATGTTGTTAAATTTATCATGAAATTTATGAAATTTTGGAAAACTGTTTTATGAATATGTACAAATATGGATAGAAAAATTTTGAAAACAACTTTATGAATCAGTCATTGTTAATTTCAATATGGAAATTTGGAAAACTGTTTTAAACACAAATCTGAATAGAAAAATTTTGTTAATTTTATTATGAAATATTTGAAAACTGTTTTATCATATATTTGTCAGAGGAAAAACATTTTTATAAATTTGTTTTTATAAACCCATATTAAATGTCTTTTTATTATCTTTTTACCATAAAAAAATGCTCTTAATTTTATTATGAAATTTTTGAAAACTGTTAAATAAAAAAAAATGCTCTTAATTTTATTATGAAATTTTTGAAAACTGTCAAATAAAAAAATGATGTTAATTTTATTTAGAAAATTTTGAAAATAGTTTTTATAAATATGTGTCATTGTTAATTTCATTATGAAAATTTGGAAACCTGTTTTATGAATATGTACACATTTAAATAAAAAAATGTTGTGAATAGAAAAATGTTGTTAATTTTATCATGAAATTTATGAAAAATTCATGTACATTTTTATAAATTTGTTTTTATAAACCCATATTAAATGTCTTTTTATTATCTTTTTACCATAAAAAAATGCTCTTAATTTTATTATGAAATTTTTGAAAACTGT
>LPNX010829041.1:36377-123954 GCA_001517045.1 Pseudotsuga menziesii
ATTTGAAAATAGCTTTTATGAATGTGTCATTAATATGTGTCATTGTTAATTTCATTATGAAAATTTGGAAACCTGTTTTATGAATATGTACACATTTAAATAAAAAAATGTTGTGAATAGAAAAATGTTGTTAATTTTATCATGAAATTTATGAAAAATTTATGTACAAATCTGAATAGAAAAATTTTGAATACAGCTTTATGAATGTGTCATTGTTAATTTAATTATAAAAATTTGGAACACTGTTTTATGTACAAATCAGAATAGAAAAAGAAAAATGTTGTGAATAGAAATATATTGTTAATTTTATTATGAAATATTTGAAAACTGTTTTATTATAAAATTGTAAAATTGTTGGAAGAAAAATATTTTTATAAATTTGTTTTTATAAACTATTAATAAAAACATGAAAAGTATATTAAATGCCTTTTTTAGCACAATAAAATTGTTTGTAACACATTTTTTTTATATAATTAAAGAAAAATTAAAGTAAATAAAAATAAAAAACAACCATAAACAAATACAATCAAAAGAGACTCCTTCAAGATAGCTTTGGCCATGGCTATCTTTGAAGGCTTAGAGAAGGGGTTTACCCCTTCTCTGAAAAAAATAATGATGATTTTATTGATTTATTGTTTTCTAGAGTTTAGAGAAGAAGGATTCAATTTTACAATTACATCAATAAAACTCCAAAGTCTAATACAATTCTTCTTTGTCTATCTTCATAACACATTCTTCACTCTTCATACTCTAATACAATTCTTCTTCGTCTATCTTCATAACACACTCTTCACTCTTAATACATTACTGCTCTCCATTTACCTGTTTTCACAATATTAAAAAAAAAATTGTTAATAACTTTTACTCTCCATTTCAGGTTAAAAAAATGTAAGGCAAAATAAAAAATTTAAAAAAAAATAATAATGTTTACTCTCCTTATAGCTGTTTTTCTTCTTAATCTATCTTCATAGCACACTCTTCACCCTTCATACATTACTGCTCTCCATTTACCTGTTTCACAATCTAAAAAAATGTCAATAACTTTTACTCTCCATTTACCTGTTTCAGGTAAAAAAAATGTTAAGCAAAATCAAAAATTTGAAAAAAAATGTTAATAATTTTTCCTTTCCTTATACCTGTTTCACATTAAAAAGATGTTAATAATTTTATCACTAGAAAATCAAAAAGAATAATATTAAAATAACAACTTTAAAAGAAGATAAACAAGTAAATGCAGAAAGTACCATGTATTTATTCCTTATCCAAGAAAGAAACAAACAATAAAATAATCCCCACGCTTACTTCTCCCAGGTATTCCTTATGGGCGAGTGTTACTTGGGAAGACTGTCGGGCACATCATTGGGTGAGTGTTAGAGGCAGTGATTTGCTAGCAACGAGCTGACAGAAACTTGGAGAGCATACACAGAAACTTAGAGAAGATGAGATCATGAGATCTCTGTGCATTCCAAAGTATAAGACTGCCACAGTAGGAGTCTTGAGATATCTTTGCATACTGCATGGGATTGCACTAGCGACCGTTAGATTTAATGGAACACGAACGTTGGTAGTGCACCGTTCAACGGGGGCCTGTATAGTACTTTGGGTGACATAACTACTGTAATTTGAAATTAGAACATTTTACTTGCATACCCAAAAGCATATTTTAGGAGCATGACATAACACTGCTTGGTTGGACTATGTTCACAATGATTTTGACATTTCTCTTTCATGTGGAATCCATGGATACATTTTCATGTCTCAATGTAAAATAATATCCATTGGAATATTAAAATCCCATCTCAACGAGCGTTAATTCTAAACTTTTGAATAATTTAAAACCTCCCATATGAGTAGAACATTTAAACTTTCTGGGTTATCAAACTTCATGCTATTGATGTTGAACAACATATTCATGAACCTGGTTTATTCAGGTTATTCAATAGTATAATATTTCTGTGTGGAATTGATGGAAAAATTAAGATAAGGCAGGGTTGTGGATGAGAAGGTTATGATCTCACTTGAGAAGTTTGAAGAGGAGAAAGCGTTAATAGAGGTGGAGGATTTTAAAGTGACTATTGGTAATGGTAGTGGAAACTGTTCCGATTTATTGTACTGGTACTCTATCTGATGGCTTCCCATTCGAATGTCCCGCCATACATGCAAACATATTGGAATCCTGATACAATCAATCCGATTTTCTCTTTAAATTCTTAATCATAACCCTGAATTTTTTAAACGAGGGTTCAGAGAATAATTGAAACATGAATAATATGATCAGAATTTATAATTTACATATCCTATTCCAGATTTGTTGAAATTTTGTCCAAAACAATAATAGAATTGCATGCGTTGATTTATGAATGTATATTCTCCATCGGACTTAGAAATATTTGATATTAGTCGAGCACCGACATGGAGATTTTATTAGCAGCTTTAATATGATTTTCTTTTATCACTATTTTTGTATTAAAATACCTCTCTTCAACCACCAATAAGTTGAATCTCATGAGAAGGAGGTTTAGCTGATTGAAGTGCTGTAGACAGACTTTGGTTTATAACGGTTCTATGACTTCCTTGGTACACACAGATTCATACAGCTATCGGTTATTTTTATTGCAAGCAGATTGAGGATAAGAGCGATTCTGAAGTATTGCTTCACTCTTTTCAAGGCATACTTGTCTTGTCAAAGGAGGTAATCTTTTCAGAAACAAACCGACCATATCCACGAAGAATATTGTGAATTATCTGAACTTAAACACAAGCCATATTCCCTGCCCTCCAAATCTATAGGGAAATTTACTGAAATATAATTACATAATCTCGAATACAGGGCAGGTTGTTGAAAGAAAGCTAGTTGAACAGGACTAAAGAGAGATACATAGTTGTTAGAGTAAGGCTTAGCTAAAGCTAAACATGTAATTAATTGTCTGATATCATAAGAACAGTAATCATAATCAACAGGGAATCCTAGTCATGACTATGGTTCTCACATTCGTGGATAAAAAGTAGTAATAGTCTAATTTATTAAATAAGTAAAACCAATTATTAAACTACCAGCACTTCTTTAAGAAGCCAAAAATTAGACTCACCTGCAATGTTGCAATGTCTGCATTTTCTCTAGGACGCTTGCATTTTCTCTAATCTGCCATTGAAGCTGCCTCTGCACTCCAACCCAAAGCAAAACCTGTTAACATAACAAAATATAAAGGAATCAAAACCTATTAACAGGACAAAATCGAAAAGAGCATGATGCAATATCTTAAAAGTGCATACCTACCAATGGGTTACCTATCCATCCTCATTTTCCCATCCATTAAAATCCAGCCTCCTCATCTGCTTTTTATGGGCCACGCTTGCATTTTCTGTAATTTTTAATGGCCAATAGCCATTGAAACTGCCTGCATCCAACACAAAACAAAACCTATTAACATAACAAAATAGAAAGGAATCAAAACCTATTAACAGAACAAATTGAAATAAGCATGATAAAGCAATGCATACCATGGGTTACCTTCCCAGCCTCCTCATCTGCACATCCATTAAACCCCAGCCTCCTCATCTGCCCATCCTTGTCATCTGTTGTTCCCTCACCTCATCATTCTCCACATGGACTGTGACTAACCAAATCCAAAAAAAATTCAAGCCAAACCCAAATGAAAACAAACCAGGCCCAAAACAAAAACAAGAAACATCAAAAATTCAAGCCAAACCCAAATCAAAACAAACCAGACCCAAAATAAAACAAAAAAATAAGTAATCAGAGACAAGGGCGGACGAAAGCATGGCCATGCTCAAAGTAAAACAAAAAGAAATCAAAACCAGTAGAGATTTACAAGAAATCCAAAATCTCTTCAGCTCTACCTCCAATATTTATCTATTCAGCTCTACTTTCAATATTTTATTTGTTCAGCTCTGCCCAGCTTTGCGGCTCTTCGGCTCTGCCAAGCTCTGTGGCACTGCGCCTCTTCCAAAATTTTCGGCTCTTCCGCTGTTGGGCTCTGTGGCTCTGTCGCTCTCTTTCAAAATTTTCGGCTCTTCTAAGCTCTGCTGCTCGTTTCTGTTGCTCCTTGCACTCTACAAGATTCATCTGATCGCACGATACCAAAATTATTTAATTTATGAATCTTTGAAATCCACTTACGCCCCAAGTTGTCATATGCTAGCCTGTTGACGTATACAGTTTTGAAATCTGTTTAGAGTTTACAGCTGGCAAAGGACCGTTTTTTAAGAGAGTTCACTGCACGGACCTAGTTTTGAAATCTGTTTAGAGTTTACAGCTGGCAGAGTACCGTTTTTTTAAAGAGAGTTCACTGCACCGACCCACTCGCTCAAGTGGACTCCTCTTTCTTTTAATGTGGAGAAATATTGGGTTACTAAGGCTGTACATAGAGAAAGCGGTGTGGTGAGAACGCCCACTTGCTGAGGCTGTATATAAACAAGACCCAAGAGGTGGCAATGTCACCTTTAGGTAACAACTATGGCTATATAAATATGGTACTTTGTCATAGATCTGTAATAAAAAAAATTATTTTACTAAAAAAATTACTTAGCTATCAAATTGATTTCTTAATGTTTTAACTAAACAAAGATAATTGGAAAAGATGCAAAATATGTGTTAAGCATTTTTATTCATGATCAAAGACCCGATTTATTGCATATTAAATATGGATACATCCACGTAAACTTGGAGAAGGGGAGAAGGGTGTAGCATACAAGTAAACACACAAATGGCTTCATTGAAATAGGTTGAATAAATAACCTTCTCTGTGACCACTCAACCAAAATCATAAAATAACTACAACACATTAAAACATGCACATGCAATATAGCCCTTCAAGCCATGATTTTTCTTAAAACCTATATACATAAGAGGTGAAGGGAAATTCTTATGAATTTTATTTAAATCCATTAGATTTCACTAATAACTATCATAATCTAAACTAAATTTTTCAAAAATTGAATAAGAACATCTTCTATGTGAAGAAAAACTAAATAAAAAGTAAATCACCTACTTATTGAAAATATAACTAATATTTTCCAAGTACCATTGTATACTATGTAAACAAGTACTTTGTAAATGAATGAATGAACCAAACTATATGTTAAAAACTCAATGAACTCAACTATATGTTAACATATTGTTGGTGTATAATGAACCAAACTTTTAAAAATAAAATCCAACAACAAGTTTAAATTTAAAATCATTATATTATAGAGTTAAAATCATTATAAAAGTCTCACTTCATGGAATTGAACTTAAATTTATATCTTTATACTTAAACTTCTGCCCAAATTTGGCCATTATTTCTTTAAGTTAATTATTTATGTGATGTCACTTAAGACCCAATAATTTTGATAGCTTAAGTAGATTACTTTGACTTTGGTGTCATGTCAAGACCCAGCAAAATTTAGTTAGCTAAAGTGGATTAATTTGGCTTTGTTTTTTATGAAACTTATGGTGATGATTCATACAGATTTGAACACCTAATTTAACTTATTAACTTAATTTTAATGGCCTAATCTGTGGCCTATGCTCCACAATTGGAAGAGAGACTTTGGGCAAAGTTATTTGCTAATTTCATGGTAGAGGGTAAGAATAATTAATATATATTTTGTAGGGTAGTATTTAATGCATTTACTAAATGCATAAACATGGTTAGATGTGATGCATCATGATATCCAATAGTGTATATTCATTTAGTAGACTCATTTAATATTTGTTGGCTAAATACATATTAATAGTAAAGACTATATTAAAAAAATTAGAAACGAAAACTGAATTTTGTTGGTAAAACACAAATTGACATTCAAAGTATGTTTTAGCAGACCAAAATTGATAAAATCATGTCTCAGTATTAATGAAGAGAGAATATCCTAAAATCCCAAGAAAAGAATAATTCTTAATCAGAGCGATAGGAGGCAGATCTTAGGGTTACACCAATTGTTTCATTAATTCTTGTTCGGGTTCGCGTTAGATGGATTTACTCTAGAAAGAGACTTAAAAATTGACAGTTGTTTGCAGCTTTCCTATACTTTCGATTTAATCTGGAAAGAGACTAAAAAATTGACAGTTGTTTCCAACTTTCCTATACTTTCTCACGATATTGTACAGATCGTGAGAAATTTATTGGTATTAAAATCGATATTGACCTAAAAAATGTTTAGTAGGTAAGGCAATGAAGGCAAAAAAAGCAATACATGACTGACTTCTCCCATGAATTGAATTGGCTCGTGAGTTTTTCCCATGAATTAAATTGGCTGGTAAGTTTTTCCCATGAATTAAATTGGCTCGTGGGGTTTTTAATAATTGCTATGACGTTTGCCCCCGACGACCAACGCTGGATGGGAGAAAGGTCGACTACACATGTCCATGCACATAATAAGAGGCGGTGCTTCCACTCAGGCCTGGAATTTCAAATTTATATAGCCTGTCAAACTGAAATTTTATGACGGTTTTGTATTTTTTATGACTTTCACTTTACATTTTACAATAAACTAGCAATTGTACCTAGGGATGCAATAAAATAACGTTGCGTTGCAAGCTAAGAAAGGATATGTGGACATATACAACAAGACATTATATTCTTCACATAATTGGCCATTACATTATCAGCTTTTCAAAAGTATTCTTCTCTCATCCAAATGAGAATGGATTGTTAGTTTTTGTAGTTCTTATGTTTTTTTAGACCGTAATTGATGGATAGATTAATAAGGATCCGGAAAAACAGCTTCTGAGGGCTGTGTTACACTGGGAGATTCCCTTAGCAAAGCAAAATGCTCTGAGATGAGTGGCAGAGTCCAGAGTTGACCTAATACATAACAAACTAAAATCCAGACGACCTGAGAGTTGCAACGGCTTGCTGGCACTTTCACTATGATGTCTGGAGGACTATATCACCGATGGAGAACATGGAAAACGTAGCGGAGGACAACAAAATTACAGAGAGTGAGCAAAGAGGAGCTTGCAAACATATTGGCAAAAGAGAAAATTTGAGAGGCGGTCCAGTTGTCATTTGATATCCAGCTTGGTGAGGATCTTCTTGACAGCAATCTCCAAGGCAGTAATTCTGTGTCCGAAATCTCCAAAGGTGACTACAGCATCTTTGAATTGGGTGAAGACGTCGTCTTTGAACTCAACAATTCCCTCTGTGGAGGAATCAAATTCTTTCTTGAGATTGCGTAGATCATTGTTGATGGAGTCCAAGCTTTCCCCTTCTAAGTTAGAGGAGGGACGAGTCGGATGGACCTACACCTTGAGTTGATCTTGGAGCTTTCCGAGTGCTTGTTCCAAATCGGCCAGCCGTTCTTTAAAGGTGGGCTCCTGAGCAAAGGTTGAACCCATAGAGGCCATGATGGAGTGGAGGCAGCAGGGGGATCGAGGCCAAAGGAGAAAGGAAAGTTCACAAGAGGAGAGGAGATGCAAGCATGGATAAATAGAGGATCGAAGGACGAGCGAAGGTCAAGAGATTCACTGGATCGAGAGGAGGGAGAAGCTGTAGTCCAAGTTTTCATGATGATTGAGAGGAAGAAGAGGGGCACGGTACAATGATTGCATAGGTCATAGAGGAAGAGAGCAGGCATGGCAAGGTCACGGGATAAAGCAGAAGGACTCAAACCCATTTTCAGTGACAGTACCCCTGCTCAGGAGCGTAGCATGATTAGCCTCGAGATCGGCAAGACTGTTGAGATGACGTAAAACATGGTAGTAGCTTATAGAGTGGAACTTGCCTGCTAGAACCATAATTTTCTGGAAGATATGCTTCATGGGGAGGCTAGTTGGCCGAGACTTTTTGCGCATGACCTGCACTACTATTTTAGAGTCACCAAAGACAGAGATCGACCAAATGTTAAGTCTGATAGCTTGCCTGAGACCTTGCCACAGGGCATAAAATTCAACAAAATTGTTAGATTCCACCCCCAATCCCCAGGCGAAGGAGGAACGAGTGGAACCAGAGGGGGTGAGGATCACTCCTCCCCCACCCAAAGGACCTAGGTTTCCCTTTGAGGCACCATCAAAAAGCAAACAATGTTCCTCCAGCGAGCACCTTTATTTTATAAAGTCAGCATCTTCCAGGCGAATTTCCCAATCAGCTAGCTTTGGTTGCCTGGCCAGGGGGGAGTTTTGAGCAGTAGAAGTGATGGCTGAGAGCCAAGTTGATTCCAGTTCATCCAACGGCTGAGCATTGCATAGTCCCAGCTTATGATCCAGAGCCTCTCCAAGGAAAACTCTTGCTTTGAGGGCGACCTTTGATGGAGGGTTCTCCATACTTCTGAAGAGACGGTTATTCCTTTCCAGCCACAATTTCCAGATGATAAACTTAGGGATTAACATCCAGGCAGTTTTGAGGAGTGCCTTTTTGGAGAGGAGAAAGGGAGAGGACTCAGCCCATCTAGAAAAGAGGTCTGCAGTTAAATCAGGCATAAAGAGATTAGCGTGGTTCAGGGAGAGGGCTCAAGGTTGTTTTTGTAGTTCTTATGTTACAATCAAGTAACATTGCATAAATTTATGGATCTATCTACCATCTTGTTGCTTATACTAATGATTGTCAAATTCCAATTTATTAATAAAATCTTTGTAGGCATACTTACATCCTTGTCTTGACACGCTTAATCATTCTCATTCTATTTTTTTATTCATTCAGATTTATAACAAACTATATATATATATAAGGACTCTACATTTTATTAATTGTTGCTTATACTAATGATTGTCAAATTCCAATTTATTAATAAAATCTTTTTAGGCATACTTACATCCTTGTCTTGACACGTTTAATCATTCTTTTTCTATTTTTTTATGCATTCACCTTTTTAACAAAATATATATATATAAGGACTCTACATTTGTTTAACTTACATATTTTTTGATGAACTTTTATACGGCATACAATTAGCTTTTTGATGTACTATTTGTAAAAGCAAACTAGCTGCTAGTATGAATTTTTCATGCTCTATAGCATAAAGCAAATTAATGAACAAAAGGACTTCATTTTACAAAAATGCTCACAGCTAAAAGATTAATATCTCACATAGCATTTTTTTTACAATCATCACATGCACGACACAACAAAAAAATTTGCATTCTGCAATTTGACAATATCAATTTTTTATGCTTAACTGACTTAATTTTCAACTCAAATATCTAATGCACAACTTACTTCAATTTGGATTATTCACATAAGTTTTCTTTTGCTTGCCTCGTCGTTAAATTTTTTACTAAATTGACCCCTAGGGTAATGCTTTATCTCTTGTTTGATTCTTAGAGCACTTGGATCATATGGTATGCCTTGTTACTAAGCCGAGGGTGGCGTGCATTGAATAGAGGAGACTTCATGATATATGGTTCACGAGTTGAACACTCCTCTTTGCACATCTTTCTAAGAGATCTACCCTTCCAAGTGTTGTTTTGGATCCATGTGTTAATGTGCATATAATAACTTGTAAAACCCAAAATGACTCTCAGATGTCGTAGTGTCTAGCTCTAGCTTCTTAGATACCATCATTGTGCTTGAATCTCATACCATATAAAGTTTGTATATACACTTCTGCAAAATGGTTGAAAAGAAAAAGAGACTCGACATAATATTCAACATGTAATAATGAATACATCAAATATAATATGTATGAAGTCCCCTTACATAGGGATACAAATGTTCAACACTAGACATGTAGACCATAAAATCAAGACACTTCAAGATACACACACGCACACAATTTCAAAACACCAAGGCATTGGGAAGGCATCAGATTCCTCACTCTTATATACCATGTGCTCATATCTTGTAGAGAAATGAGCGTTGGTGCTTCGTGATACTATTGGATCATCCTTCACACCCATCCCCCAAAAATAATCATCATCAAATTCTATGGCAAAATTTCCACTATCAACTCCAAGAAGGGATCAATTGCATCTAGACAATGAGATATGCATCAAGGATTTTGTTCAACAACTGGTTGTGCATAAGTGGAAGGTTGCGATGCATGAAGACAAAATCATTCAACCATTGTTATTCCAAGTAGTTTCTCATCTCCATGTGAATGCATTCAACGACAGACAAATTATGTTCACACTCTAAAACACTACAAATTTGACTAATTGCATAATTTTTGCACTTGAGGGCATTGTCCACCAAATGCTTCGCCCCAATTTTCTATGATAAATCAAACTCTGAGTCAACTATTTTCATTATAGCTTCACAAACTCCAAATGCTCACAATCAATGAAAGAAAGAGGTGTGAGGAAAACAGGGGAGATGTTTGTATATAGCAATGATCTAATAGCCCCGAGGGTTAGCTTAATTGATCTTGAGCCAAATGTGAGATCTCTCCCCCCACAGTAGGGGAGGTCACAAGTTCGACTCTCTTGATCCCATTGGAGTGAGGCTCTGTAATTATGGCCCACAGCTTACCTCATTTATCATCCATGACTCATGGTGAAGTACTCAGAGTGTTCCCCAAGATTTCTTCCATCGAAAGAAAAAATAGCAGTGATCTAAGGTTTGCAAGGTGGGCTTTAATTTCCTTTTTGCTTTGACTTTCCTCTTCTTTTTGTTTCAAGCATGTGCACATTTAATGGTAGATTTTGTCATGAATTCATATGTTCGGGATTAAACCAACATATTGCCCCATTTCAAAGCCTAATTCAACACCCATACCCACTAAACCAGTCCAAACGATCCAATTCCAATGCGGCTTGGCCAATATAACATTGAAAAATATGAGGTTAGAACTCAAGTGAGCCAACTGTTGAAGAATATACTTGATACATCGCAGAGTTGGAAGGGTCAAATCCCATAAAACAATTTTGCAAACTCTTTTCAATAAGCCCAAGGGTAATCAGCTACACCCCCCTAAATATTTTGTATCTGTATAGAACAAGTAAAACTCAAACGGTTAGAAGCACGAAAGACACAGATTTAAAAAAACAATATAAATAAATAAAAAACTAGCAATAGAATCAGAAGATCATGACAACATCAAGGACAGTAAAGTTCTTTAAAACAGTGAAAAGGAGAATGGACAGATCTCCTTTCACTGCTCTGATCATCTTTTCAGTAGTATATTTGCAGATCAAGACCATTTAATGTTCAGATTTTGGCTTTATTTCAGATCTTATCTTGGGATGTAAGGTCCAGATTTTGCATGAAAGTAAAGACTGTTTTGTGGTTTTTTGTATCCTTATCTTTCTTAGAGATTATACAAATTTTTTACTAGCAGAATAAGTATAATTTCCGAATATTGTTCTGTTCAAAATAAAAGTTATAACAGTTTCCTCATTGACAGATGCCAACCATTATCTATCCACCCTTGAAAATTTGATCCCCTAATAATTGCAATTGGAAAGCTAAGGTACCGACTACTCATGTATTGCTGACAAAAGCTGCCAAGTAAGTGTATAACTAGGACATTTCTAAAACCCCTGATATAGCTCTATACCAAATAATATTGAACTTGACAAAGAAGAAAAGAACGAATGATGTGGTTTACTTAAAAGTCTAAATGCACAGAAGAAAATACTTTCTACTAAATATGAGTAAATCATGAAAGTAAAATAACTATGAAGTATGAACATAGAGAGGAATAAGATACATACTCTTCGTAGCAAAGTAATGAATAGGACCATGTGAGGGTGTGTTTGTAGAGCTTTTCTGTTTAATTCCGGGTACCTTGTTTTTTTTCCCTCTTCCTACAATACAGATCCTACAGTTTAATAAAGCATTCTACTCAATACGTTTGTTTTTTTCCCTCTTCCTACAATGCAGATCCTATAGTTTAATAAATCATTCACCTCAATACGTTCAGATTTCAAAAGAACAGCAATTATGATGACTTAGACAGTAGTTCTTAGCATAAAAGTGAATAGCGGCAGTATGTACTATGTATCATATGTTGGGCAATTACGGATCAAGGTTGAGAATCAGATATTATATTTGTCAATGTTCAGTTTCATTGACTTTGTTCAAAAGCAGAAACTGTATGTTGGTCAGTTTCTCAATATGATAAAATATTAAATAACACTCAAATCCTTTATTTGAGAAAGAGTAATTTGTTTCAATACAATAGTGATCCATTAGGTGTTTCAGTACCGGATCCATTGTGTTTCAATAACATGCCCTCTACTTCCATGGCAAAATGTTGCAGTGATTACTTCTTGACTAAGAAAATAAAGCTCTTAATTTCATTGTAGTATGGATTAAAACAGAAGTACATCTACTTCTTTTCTTTTCTAGATACTTCTTTATAGAAATTGTAATGTATTTTTATGGAAAGCCTAGTCCAAATCCAAATCATTTCATAATCATTCCATTGCAACACAACTCATTCTCATAATCATTCCATTGCCACATTTATTCGCTGCAACCTCACTGGAGGCTTTATTTGCTACAATCTCACTTGATGCTTTAATAAATTTGTAACAATTAAGAAAAAGTTGGGAAAGCTTTGCCAATTTGAGTAGAACATACACAATGAATTTCACTGGCCAAACGAAGTCTACATCTCTTTGCTAGTGATGAACAAAGATAAAAAAAACCGATACCATGCACAGCTAGAATTGGGAATTACTCTAAAACGAAAGCAGCAGATCTGATCACACTAACATTCTATGTAATTCGCTAATGAGACTTTACTGTAAGCAAAGCAAACTTGTAGAGGCAGGGATCTTTTGGTTTAGAGCTCCCCATGAGCTTGCCCAACTATCTGTTTGATCTTCTCCCCTGTTTTCTGTGTAGCCTGTTCTACGTTCTCTATAACATCTTGGGTTGCCTTCTTTCCAATTTCATAGCCCTTAGTTGCTGCTCCCTTCACTTTTTCAGCTGCCACAGTGTACTTGCTTCATCCTTTTGCATTTCCATTTCCATTTAAAGACTCAACACTACAAATAAATTAACAAATACTTCCAACAAAATAAAAGGAATTTGACCGAAAACAATCGTTGAATTATGCAAATTACTACTAGTAAAAGGACAAAGTTAAAGGCGTCATACTCATGAAATAGAATTTTGCCCAATCGAAACAGAAAATGAGGTTTCACATGGTGAGGCTTCGACTCTTCAATGTATCTTTGCATAGCAAGAAAACTTCTCGGATATCATCCTTAAACCTTTCACATGTTTTTGTAATAGAATTTTGCCCAACCTAAACAGAAAATGAGGTTTCACATGGTGAGGCTTCGACTCTTCGATGTATCTTTGCATAGCAAGAAAACTTCTCGGATGTCATCCTTAAACCTTTCACAGCATAGCAAGAAAACTTCTCGGATATCATCCTTAAACCTTTCACATATTTTTTTCCGTGGAAAAGCCTGGTTAATGGTCGCAGATTGTTTTCCACTTCTAAACCCTCTGGAAACCCAAATAATAGCATTATAAATTTTGTTAAAATAAAATTAGGAAAAAATAGTACATTATGTTTACTTAATTACCATGATTAAGTTTAGGGCATAGAAACTGCCATTGGCATCGCAGGAATCTAACTTCTATTTCTTAGACTAAACTTGAAAAATTGATTAAACAGAAGTAATGGAATTAATTTTGAGGTTATCGATAAATGTAAATGGAAAACAAAAAGAATACCGATAAATGTAAGACGAGATATGGGTTGCGGTTGTTACCGTTTACGCGATGGTTTGCACAGAGTGTGTACATCTTTCTATGTCGAAGATGTTCATACGTTTCGCCATCCAAAGGCTTAATTTCTAGCGAAAAGTTGGACGTATATTAAACTGCAAACCAATCCAATCCCGTAAACTGCAAACCAATCCCAGAATTTAAATTGGACATTTTCCATAGATGAAGAAGAAGAACCTTCATAATGCAATTCATAAAAGAATTGGGAAGTACCGTCACGGTTTGGAGTTCTTTATTTCTTCACAATTTTTTAAAGCGTCCACAGTTGGCATGGAATAGCATATTCGGCAGCAAATTGCAAGAAACGTGTGTTATGTTCATCGTAAGGCTCCAAGCGACTCGATCCGAAGGCTATTTCAAGAAAGAAAACAAAATATTCTTCATTGAGGCAAACACAATGACGCATATTTCTTCTTGCACTTCGTCTGCATTTCAGAACTCCAGCAAGCTTTGTTTGCATTTCAGAACTCCAACAGACTATCGCTTTTATTCCTATCAGCAAATCCACAGAGGCAGCCTCAGCAACAGTGATGGCTGACTAGACTGTGCAAATTTCAGGCTTTTGGCAAAACAATTTCGAAAGGAAGATAGGTAGAAGGGGCTTGAAGAAAGAAGCAGCCACCGTGGATTGATGGTGATGGGACATGTGCCACTGTGCAAACCTATCAACCATGCAGATTATCCGAATCGTCCAACAAAAACATCTACGAATAAAAAAAACGCATTAATTTGGGGGAGTAGAGTCCCACTTGTTGAAAAGCCTTACGACTTAATTATAAATGTCAAATTTGTTTAAATTTAACATAAAATTTTAATTCAACAAATTTTCAATTAAAATATAGACCTTGTCAAATAGTATGAAAAACTCTGCTTTAAAACTAGTGCAAACCACTTCTCCAGTGTTGATTATCACCTTGATCCTCTCCACCAAATTGATTGCATGGGAATGCCAATATTTGTAATACTGCAAACACTTTTCCAGAATCCTTAGTTGTCACCAATTTTTTTTTATAAATAATTTATGAGTTCCAATGAGGTTGTTCACTCTCAAACTATGTAGCACGGGAACCGTTCCCGGCTTTTAGGAAACTCGTTCCCGAAGTTCCGACGTTCCAGGGAACTTTGGAACTTGTAGGAAACTTTCCCAATCCAACGAAAACCGTTCCGGATGGTTGGGAACTTATTGGGAACTTTTACCCTCTAAAATCGGGAACTTGGGGACTTCTTTTTGGGCGTTTCCTTCATTGGGAACTTCCACACATTCATGATCGCCATGTTGGTTGGTAACAACATTCCTATTTCCTTGCGATAGTACATATATAAAAATTCTCTAGAAAACTAAGTTGCAATAAAAAGTTTTTTTCGTGCTACCTTGTCGAGTTGGTGCACTGATCTCTATTTAATGCCCATTCTAGAGTAATCAATCATCCCTACGCTGAATTGCACTTATCGAGCTAATCAATAATAAATGTAAATCTATTTCGACTTTTTATGTGAAGATTTTATATATTATTAACTAATTGGAAATGGTTTTAAATCTTACTTTAAATCTAAATTCATATATTACATTTAAATAAAAATTATCTTGATTTTTATTTTATAATAATTTAAATTTGAATAATTATATACCTTTGCAAGTTTTGTAAACATATAATATTCTAATAGATTTTAATCATAGTTGACACAAAACTAAAAACTTACCCTATACATATAGCTACAAATATAGGAACTATAACTTCTAAAAGTCCCCACTTTAGAAAGATCTTACTTTATATAATCAATGATGTGGATGGTAATCTAGATTTTATTGCCATTTCCATCTGCTAAGAGGTTCTAGTTACAACCCTAATACAAGGGATAAGTTAGGTCATTTGATTTGTGTTAATCTTTCTTTTTTTCTCTATGTTTCTTCTCTTCTCATGTTTTTTTTTATTTTTATTTTTATTTTTTTAATATATATTATTGGCTTTTCCAACCTGCCGTTTCCTGCAAATTTGAGGGAAACTTCTAGACGTATCCGACACTCGTACCCACGCTCAGTAAGTTCCCGCTTTCCAAAAACTTGTGCAACATAGCTCTCAAACTATGTAAATACCATGAAACTCCATTATATATTTTAAGACTGGGCTATGTAATTTTGTAACTTAAATAACTTAACATATTTGAAAACCTGGGTTAAGTTGATCGAACTAAAGGAGCCGGTGAGTGGAGTAGCTTTAGCGGGAATTGAGACTGTAACCTGTGAGATACAACTGTGTAAGCTGTGTATTACTCAAACGTCATGGCTGGTGAGTATTTTCCATGAATTAAATTGGTTCGGAGTTTTCTAATAATTGCTATGACTTTTTCCCGGCCACCTAACCTTGGAAGGGAGAGATAGATATCAGATATCATCAAATATTTTTATTACACATAAACTAAGATGAATAAATAAGTTTACAAAAATTACTTAAAGTATAATTCATGACAAGACAGAAACAAATGAATACATATAACTGAACATCAAAACTTGTTAGCAAATAAAAAATTGAATACCCATATGAATATTTTTTTGGTGCAGAAATGTACTAATGTCTACTGTCCATAAAGAACTAATAGGAGAAACAACAGCACAGCAACGAGATACCCGTCTCAACTCATCTCCCATTGAATACAATGCACATGCCTTAAATGTATTTAGTATGGCTATTAGTTAGTTACATTACATGAAATTTTCTTAATGCTTCACAACAATACTCCTAAAGTAACTAATAAATATTATTTAAGACACATTCAGGGTAAGTGGAAAATCGGAATACATCTTTAAACAGAACCTTGCCCTCACCTTGGCATTGAAGCTTGCATCAAGAAGGATATTTGATGATTTGAAATCTCGATGAATCACTGCAGGGTTGCAGTGTTCATGCAAGTGTTCTAAACCCCTGTAAAAGAACGGAAAACTTTAAGAAAGTAAACCGTGGTAATCCTGAGCTCCCAGGGTAATAAAAGACCAAGTTAAAAAATTATTTCAATTGTTTAAGTCTAGCAGTAGGGAATCAAATTATGCATAGAAACCATGCAAGTGCAGATCCGTGAGATGGCCCAGGCAGTCCAGTACAATTTATCAACAAAGCATAACTGTGAAAGGCTGATGGCCTACTAGTTTATCCATGATGAATGATATTTTCAAGCTTTTTTAAACAAATAAAACGGTCAGGCCTCAAAAGATAGGAAATATTGAACTCGCCCAATGGTTGGAGAAATCGACCATTTAATTGGTCTTCCAAAGAGCCATTCTGCATCAGATCATATACTAAGAACGATGAATTTTCATGGGCGCAAAACCCAAGCAAAGAAACAAGGTTTGGATGTCCGATTTTGCTCATCAGCTCCACTTCATTCTGCAATCAATGACCATACAAAGAGATGAATTCAGCAAAGCTTCTTCTAAAACTATATGGAGAATAGAAAAAAATAGTCCAATCTGTTAAATATAGCACAGAACCAAATCGATCACAAAAGAAAAAGATACTCAAAAGAGCAGCATTAGGGCATCCTCCAAGAAAATGCCTTCACTCATATCTTCGTAAGTTGGTAGAAGCAGCAAGCTTCTCACAAAATAATGCCTACAACATTTTCAATACCTACCTGAAATTCATGCTCGGCCTGTCTGCTACTCTCATCTAGCTTCTTCACAGTAGCAAAGGAATCACATCAAACCTGGCTTTGTATACGCACCCAAATCCACCCTCTCCAAGAATGTTATTGCTGCTGAAGTTATTTGTAGCTACTTCCAGCTTAGAATATTCAATAGTAGTTGCGCATCCCTTTTTCTTAAAAACACAGGATTACAAAAACTTTGTTAAACATTATAAATTTAACTTTTGTTAGTAGACATAATAATAATCAATTGCATTGAGAATGGCATTTGCTGCAATGCATTGATGATAAGCGGAAAAAGTTACTGCAATTATTGTTGCATGTTACTGGAGAAAACTGGATTTTATTACCGTAGATCAAAATATATTGTGACACTAATTTGCGTATATACTCAGATTGATCGACCTAGAATTTCAGCAAGGTTGAAGCTCCTACCATTAATATCAATATACGGTGGGATTTATGGCGTTTACCTAACTATGATATAAAATGCTCCATTTTGGAATTCTGTAACAGGAAACCTTCTTCAGTGGTGACTCGTAAATACCGGCGAGCCTTATTTACCAGACAAACAAACGAGTCTTGTCAGGGACTCACATGATACATCCATGGCTTATCCATGGTATGTTCTTTTCCGGCATTGTGCTTCCACATCTCTGATTCCGACATCCATTAACCGCCTCCGTCGTTTGGCTGATTTGGACGATCGCTGAGAGCACTGCCTCATTATAAGGATGGGACGGTTCTTTCAAATGCCGCCCAATTCAAATTCAAACATTTTTATACATTTGCCTCCGACTCCATTTCAAAATTTTGAGTGATGTTGTCGTCCCCACTAATGTTTCTATGCTATTCTTTGTGTCGGCTGCTAGTTGTGCTGTCTGGTGCTGCCACAATTCTTTGTGTCCGCTGCTAGTTGTGATGTCTGGTGCTGCTAATTCTGTTGTCTATTTCAAAACATGGGATCGCGCTTGCCAATTGTAACTGCAATTTCCATGCCTGGTTTAGGCTGATTTCGATTTTCTTCCTCTCTCACGAATTCATCAAGCAAAGCAATAATATGTCTACAATTCGGATTCTTCACACCATCAAACAATTCCATGGTTGGGTTTCTTGGGAAGGATTGCAATGAGAAGGGATTTGTCCCATAATACTTTTGCTGATCAATCTTCAGATCCATAGACAGAGGACAACATTTACGTTCAAAGAGAAGGAAGATGGTAAGTGTGCTAGGGCTGTGGGCGGAGTTAATTTGAAAGCATGTAGTCGTCGTAATGGATGGAAACTTCTGATATGCTAAAAAGAGAGAAAACACGCACGTGGCATGGAGACACTGCTTTGCGTTGTTATATTATCGAGCAAATGGGGCATCCGGATTCTCACTTTGTATGCATCCTATACTGAAAACTAGCGTCACATTTTAATTCAATAAATTTGTTACCTACTGGAATTGCCACTTTGTATGGAAGGATGTCGTCTTTTCTAGATAGTCATATTTTGCTCTGAGATTTTTAACAATAATAATTAGGGTTTCGACAATTTCCTGTGCAGGATAGATCTATTATCTCACGCAGTATTTGAAACTCTGTTGTTAAGTAGGATAACAAAAATGGTGCAGTTGTGCATGGTTTTTTAGTTTTATATTATCTGGTATCATATAATAATCCCTTTGTTTAGGTGCTTATATGCTATATACTATATATATATTACTATTATCTTCACATGAAAGTGTGGTTGTTTCGTGCCATGGAATTGACCTAAACTAATTTATGAAAGTGTGGTTGTCCGTGCCTTTGAATGGAAAATAATTTCATGCAAGTGTCTGTGAATTTAATTAAATCAATATTTTTAGATAAAAAGACAACAAAAACAATTAAGTTAAAGATGATGTGAGTTTTTAAATATATATATGAATGATTTTCTCTCAACTTTTAATATTATTATGTGATCAGATCATATCATAAACATGAATGCAATGTGTATATATATACATATGGTTTTCTGTCTATTTTTAATATTCTGTGATCATATCATAAACATGAATGCAATGGCTTTGCTTTTAAAATAATATATTCTCTATAAATTAGATTGGTGATTAATAATTAATAATGTTTATGTATGATGTTAGCACAGGTCAATCATAGTATCCTCGGATTAGACATTATTGCTTTGATTACATGCCTATTAATTACTTTTTGTTTGGGGAAGTTTTTGGTAAGGTTAAGTTTTTTTTAATATATTTAAATATTATAATTTTTATGTTAATAATTTAGTTATAATTTTAAATTGGAAAAATATGTACACGATATTTCATTTATTATTATAATATATAAATTTTGATGAATTTTATTAATATAAGTCTATTTTATCTAGAAATTTTTTTAAATGTGAAAATATCAATTAACAAAATGATAAGTAAAAAATGAAAAAAATAAAAGATGTCTTAATAGAGATATTATGTAAATGGAACCATAAACAATGTTGGTAGAACTAACATAGATCCATCTTAAACATGGATCTATCAAGCACGTGATCCAATTTCATCTAGTGTAAATATTTTTTATTTTAATTTTTTACAAAAATTTACAACTCAAGAAATTTAATCCTTCTCTTGCTTTATAGATTTGGGTTTAAGTTTTATTTTTTTTAATATGTGGCATGGATTTTTTTAATTAATTTTTAATATTTTTTTATTATGAATGGACATGAATTTTTTAACTACTTTTTGTTTTTTGTAATGATACTTTAAGTCACAACATCCCCACCATACTCTGGTGTAGGGAACCTTGTTTCTCTGGGTGCAACCACTTATAATGCATAAGGTAACACCATGTGCAATTAAGGAACCCTCAACAATGTTAGTGGAATCATGAATATCATAAGCATTTATATGGACCATGAACCATTTCGTAAGTAATGCATAAACGGTCACCAGGTGGTGGAATCCTAAATAATGCATATGGAACCTTAAACAAAGTTAGAGTTGATGAAACCATGAACATATTTGGTGGCATAATCTTGCACATTTGGTGGTTGAATCTCCAAATGTATACATGAACATTGTTGGTGGAACCATGAGATATATCTATGGAACCGTGAGCATTGTTGGTGGAGCCATGAGCTCTATTTATGAAACCATGAGCATTTTTTGTGGAGCCATTAGCATTGTTCGTGGAACCATGAGCTCTACTTATGGAAACATGAGCATTTTTTATGAAACCATGAGCATTGATGGTAGAACTATGAGATCTATTTATGGAACCATGAGCATTAGTGGTGGAACATGAATAATGGTTGCAAGTCAGTAGAACCATCAAGGATCCTTCAACAAAATTCATGATAAATGACTATTGAACCATGAAAAATGTAAATGGAACCATCATGAATAATGCAGGTGGAACCATGTACAATGCATACAACACCATGTGAAATTGAGGAACCTTAAAGAGCATTTGTGGAACCATGAATATCGTAAGCATCATTTATTGACCACGAATCATTTCATGAGTAACACATACATTCATCCGGGTGGTAAAATCCTAAATAATGTATATGGAGGCTTGAACATAATTAGAGTTGATGAAACCATAAACATATTTTGCAATAGAATCTTCCACAATTGGTGGTAAAAAACCTATCATAGATTATATCCGGTCAACAATTAATTAGAATTCAACTTAATTAGGCTTCACCTAGAATTCAACTTAATTAGGCTTCACCTTGTTATATGTAAAGAACCCATCATGATTCTATCTCGTCAACAATTTCTAATTTATGTTTATAAAAAATTTCTAACTCTAAATTCAAATTTATTAGTGTTTAGATGCAAATGCATCCACTCCAATTAATCTAATAAAAAAACCAAAATACCTTGGATGTGGGTGGCTCAAAGGTTACTCATGGTCGGGGTATTACGAGGCCATTTACTGCCCTCCCCTCGTCATCCCCTCCTTGTCTTAATTTGTATTTATGATCTCCACTCCCAAGTGTTCAACATTAATTGTTGGCGGCAGCTCATATGTGTTCTTGGTCTTTTCGAAGTACAGGGACAACATGCATAACATTACTCTTCCAGGCGTTTTTCAATCCCGTTAGGGGTTTATGATGGTTAATGCAATCTGGATTTGCATTCAGCTCATCCCTACGTTGTTACTCAATCATGCTCTCAGAACTTCTCTCCAGATTCCAGTGCTTTGGATCCTTTTCATAGCCATGTCGCATCGCCTCAGAGCCATGCCTTGCAGAGGAAGTAGCTCCAGGGGGCGCATGGGTGTGCTAGTTCAGGTCATCATTATTCTTCAGGTTATGGTGTTCATACACCTCTCCGCATCTGTCGTGTTGTAGACGACTGGGAGGCTGAAGCGGTAGCCCACCACCACTCCACCTTACTTCTATGACAAAAGGCCACTATTGGCGTATGAAGAATGTATTGACTCAGTTGCTCCTGGAGAGGGACATCGCTCCTTCTTCTTCCTTGTCTGGAAGTTCTGAGCACTCCTCCGATAATCCAACCTCCTCGCCTCGTTTAGATTCAAACCGCCAAGACGTCCAAAAGTAGCATGAAGGAAATTTGAATATCCAATAGAAGTGGATTCTCGCTCCTTTGAAATTAAGATGAAGCATGTTGGGGACCGTCCTCATCCTAAAAACTCATTCCAGAAGAACCTCTTCCAACTAAGGAACCGCCTCCATACTCGCCTCTCGCTTCGTCTGCAGATGAAGAAGATTTCTATAAGCCCTGCATTGTGGTCGATGAACCCTGGAGCACGTCGTAAGGCTTTTTGTTTAGTTTCCTTTGTTTCTTATATTTTAAGTTCCAATGTCTTAATAGTTACTCTCTTGTGTTTCTCTCCAGAACTTTTGACTCTTGGACTATTAAGGTTTTTTTTTGTTCCACCTTGTTTCCCTCTCCAAGGGAAGGTTTCTGTTGTCTAGATATTTATCGTCACGAAGCCTATGTTTATGTTTTAGTATCTAGACAATTGATATCTTCGGCATGATATCCATGATTGTATTTCTTTTTGTATATTAATATAAGTTCTTGCAACTTATATATATATATATATGAAATTGAAATATAAATGGAGGATAGTAGGAAAGTAGGATTTAAGAAGCTCATAGATAGATAAATTGTATAATCCCATGACTATGAGCAATAGATTGAGGAAAATCTATAAGCACAACAACTAGCTACAACTTCACATCAAAGGTTAGCCAAAAATAATATAGAAGAACATGTATGGAAAAACACTAATATGGACTAGTGTGTACATACTAGTATATTATATACACATACACTAATGTATATAGTTGTACAAGTTTATATCTTACGTGGATAATGTATACACTAAGGTTTTCATTCTTATTATATTGCTTGTTTTTTCATAGTTGAATAGAACGTCTAGGAGTGAGATTAGTGTAAATTTTGTAAAATTAACATATTTTTATCATATATATATAATTTCATAAACATATTTATAAGACAATATATATATATATATAATTTCACATCAATATATTATTATATATTTAAATATATTAAATATTTAATATTAAAAATATAATATATTTAAATGAAAATAATTGTAATGTCTATTACATTTTATTAATTCTAATAATTATATAAGCTTAAAGTTTTATCTAGTTTTTTTTAATTATTATAAAAAAATTATAAATTTTAATAAAGAATTAAAAATTACATAATCTTAAAAGATTCATCTAGTTTATTTATAAAAAAAAAAATTAATTTCAATAAAAAAAACTTCAAAGTTAGTATAGAATTCTTGAAATCACATAATTCTATATTAATATTTACTCGGATATAATTAAACTTAAATTTCATTAAAAAAAATCATTTTTTAATAAAATGAATCATATATTTTAATAAAAAAAGCCTTTGAATTAGTAATATATTTAACATAATTTCAAAATAGAGTTAAATTCTTAAAATGACATAATTTTAAAATAATTAAACAAGTGAAAAAACAAAAACATAAAACTTGGAAATAGCAATAAGAACCTGTGGGTGGTGGATCCATCTGCAAAGTATTCATCCACATCTTATTGAAGGGGGGCCTCCTCTAGAATGGGGCAACCACCCTGGAAGTCATTATTAGAGGCCGTAGCTGGTAATTTGACCGGGAGGGTAGAAGACTTGCGGATTTGCTCCTTGCAGTCGTGAACACATTTGTCGAGTAGAGGCCCGATGGTTGATGGAAAAGGGAAAGGAGCGCTTGTCGGCTCCAGTTGAATCGGGGTTGATCCCCTTTCCACAGACTGTCCTCCAGGCGCATTGTCGCTCCCCACCTTTTGTTTGCTAGCTTTGCGATGTTAGGCAAAAGTGGCATCGAGTCCATTGAGTTGTTCGTCCAATTCAGTCAATTTGGATTTTGCCGAGAGCATTGTGCTGCAGGAAGAGCTCCAATTGCTCATCATATCCTCCATGAGAGTGCCCATCATGTTCGTAATTAACCAGTAATGGTTGATTTTACCACCACTTCTTCTTGAGGCTAGATGTTCAGTAACAAGGAAGGCCTTCGAGTCATCAATCAAAACACGGATTGAAATCGAAATCCCAGATTCATATCCTTCCTCCATCATCCGGCCTTGACATCATTGGGATCTTCCATGACTGCTATTGCCTCTACAAGGGGTGTCATGGTGCCAGGACATGACGATGATCAAAGTAGCCTGAACTAGATGATAAGAGTAAAGTCGCTACAGGAATGGGCGCCGAACATAGATCCTCGACAATGAGGAATCCCAAATCACAGGGGATTCACCTTGTTGAGAAATATCTTATCACGTTCATTCATAAAGGGGGTTTTTAATTGTGAAAAATAAGGTCAACATATTGTAAGTATTGGGGGGCGAGGAATAAGGTATGGGGGGTTTCTAGGTATTGGTGGTATAAAAAGGGTCTTATAGTAAAAATAAGGAATATATTGTAAAAACAAGGGGTTTTTTAATTGGAAATATGTATTGGGAGGGGGGCTTAACAAAATGAATTTTGTAAGTAATTATCAATATCTAGTGAAATTAGAGGTATTCTTTAATATCCCATGAACAAAGGCGCTAT
This sequence comes from Pseudotsuga menziesii, assembly GCA_001517045.1. Lineage (NCBI taxonomy): Eukaryota > Viridiplantae > Streptophyta > Pinopsida > Pinales > Pinaceae > Pseudotsuga > Pseudotsuga menziesii. Next base: position 60,723 of record LPNX010829041.1, read on the forward strand.
GACATGGTTTCACTAAGTGAAGACCCCATGTCCCAAATGAACCCAACAATGGGGGAACACCTAATAAAAACACCAGAGACCAAGAATAGGAACCAAGAAATGAGCCACCCCGAATCCTCATCCTTGTTCCTTAACCAGTCTAGGTGGAGAAACTCGATGACCACACACTCCAAATCCAAATTCATGAGACCATAGTTAATGCAGTTGGTACTACGACGATGTTCTCCCATCGCTTGAGGGGACGTGTTCCTCCTCGATCGTAAATGCCATAGTATGTTGGGTGGAACAATTTAAGATCACAGCATGTGAGGTCCCATGTTGCGAGCTCTCAAGTCGAGATACCATGCGCTATTGATGGGGCATGTGGGCACCCACATCCGAGTCTTTAGTATATAGTTATTGATATTAATTTATTTTAAGATTTAATTGATAAGTTTCAAAATTTTATTTACGTTAGTTATTAAAATTATTTATTTTAAGATTAATTTAAGTTCATATAAATATTTTATTAAAATTTTAATTTTTAAATGATTTTTTTTTTCTTTGATGGTAAAATTTATTTAATTCACCAAATCCACAACCTAAAATTTAATGTGATTGTTATTATTTAATTTAATTTGAAGACTTGAAACAACATAAAGTGTTTCGGAGTTTATATAGAGTTAATGTAAATGCAAACTAATTAATTCTCTTCTTTAGGTCCGATAGACCAAAGTTTGGTCTCAGGGGATGTTAACCATCATCATCATCATCATGATTTTCAAATACAAAGTTATTAAATCAATGTATCACTATTTAGATTATGGTGTGATTGTTAGTTAGAAAATATCAAATTCATAGAATTATTTTTTTTGAGTTTTTTTAAAAATGAATATAAATATTTTATTTTATTTTAAAGTAATATTGCATTGCATTTGATCGCTCATAAACATGGAAGAGTGGATAGTTACTAAAGCAATGTGTTACTAAGCACGGAAATAAGTAAATAAATAGAAGGGAAAGGAAGAGAGGGGTTTCATCAATAAAAGAAAGTTGTGTAATCTATAGTGCTTGAATGTTTCAAAACAATCCATCCTCTTAAAGTTGAAATTAGACTCCAAAGTCTTTGTGAAGAACGAATTTTTAATTTAAACACCAAACTTATTATATGAAATTTAAGAAACAAAATATTTGTTTGTTTGTAAATTTAATTCTATATTTAGTGAAGTGAAGATGTTTCAACATGAAGCATGTACAACTCAACATTATGTGGCAGAATTTAGGGGGTGACGGATCCTTAAGTTTTTATGTATACAGTTTGTATTAATACCAGTCTTAATCCTTATTTTTTTAATTTTTTACACTTCCTCAAGAATTGTTTTCAAATTGTTGTCACTACATGAACAATTAGGTAAAATAGATCAATACACCACTACATCCTTTGTTTTCCTAGGGTAAACTTAAAATTGGATGCATTTTCTACTAGACATTACCACACAATAGGATGCATATATGAAAGCCTTTTCATGGTTCCATAAATAGAGTTCATGGTTCCACAAACAATTCTCATGGTTTTACCAACAATGCTCATAGTTCCATAAATAAATCTCATTGTTCCACTAGCAATGCTCATGGTTCCATAAATATAGCTCACGATTCCACCAACAATGCTAATGGTTCCATTGAATTTGTTTAAGAGTTAACCACCAAATGTGTAAGATTTTTCCTCCAAATATGTTCGAGGTTTCATCAACACTAACTTTGTTCAAGGTTCCATATGCATTCTTCAGGATTCCACCACATCATGACCATGTATACATTACTCACCAAATGGTTCATGGTCCATAAATACTACTTATGATATTCACAGTTCCATCAACATTGTTCAACATTCCTTAATTGCACATGGTTTTGAATGCATTCTACATGGTTCCACCTGCATTATTCATAGTTCCATCAAAATTGTCCATGGTTCCATAAACATTAATCATGGTTACACCCTTGAAATTCTTATTGTTCATGAATTTTGTTAAATATTACTTATATGGTTCCACTAGCTCATGATGATTAAACATGGCTCCACTAATAATGTGCATGGCTCCAAAAATAGAGCTCATGGTTCCACCAACAATGCTCATGGTTCCAAAAATAGAGCTCATTGTTACATAAACTGAGTTCTTGGTTCCACCAATAGAGCTCATTGTTCCATCAATAGTGGTCATGGTTCCATAACTAGAGCTCATGGTTCCATAACTAGAGCTGATGGTACCACAAAAAATGTTCATGGTTCCACCAACAATGTTAATGGATCCGTTAATTGTTTTTGAAGTTTAACTACCAAATGTGCAAGATTATGCCACCACATATGTTCATGATTACATCAACTCTAACTTTGTTCAAGGTTCTGTATGCGTTATTAAGGATTCCACCACCTCGTGACAACATATGCATTACTCACCAAATGGTTCATGGTTGATAAATAATGCTTATGATATTCATGGTTCCACCAACGTTGTTAAAGGTTCATTAATTGCACATGATGTTGTATGCATTATACATGGTTACACCTGCTGGTGTGCAGAAAAGTGATACTTTGGATGTTTTGGAAGAATCATCATATTTTAGGAGGGATCGATTCACCGTCATTGATCTAGAGCTTCCAACGAATTCCTACATGATTGCTTGCACCAATACTCATAGTTTTGTTGAAGAAGGAGAAAATTGTGCATCTAAAATCTCAGTGGAGCACTTGGAACCTTTGTTACACATGCTTGAATCTGATATGACTTATTTGGTTTGAATTTTAAGTTTCAAGAGCCTCCATTCATGCTTGTAGCTGTTCTCATCAATTTTGGTGTGAAAAATCAAGTACCTCAAGTCTCTTTCAAAATTGTTGTTGGGGATTCGATGTTATTTTTCTCTCATGAGTTTGTTGATATTAGATTTTGTGATTCATTGGATATTTTAGAAGATATATTATATTACGGCACTCAATAATTCTCTCTTCATTTTCCCAGGACTTCTCTACCTTCCTACTTGATCACATGCTCATCTCCCCACAATACTAGTAAAGACAAAGACATCCTGCATTTGCCTAGACACTTGCTCCTAACACTCGGAGCTGATTTTACCTCACATGGTTCGATGTTCAAGGATGTAACATATACATTTCTTGGGTTTACCTCACATGGTTCGAATTCTCAAGCACTTTTTCTCTCTCATCAGTTCAGCTCAATTGCTCTACATGGGTCCAGTTTTCATCTTGCAAGTGTCTATGTTCTTGATTCAGTTGAGCATATCCCTCTTCTTTCAAAGAGGAAAATTCCTCCAGACATAATCATTTATTTTAGATATCAATTGGTTTAAATTGTTAATAGTTTAAATTGGTTTAAATTGTTAATATTTATCAATACTGATTCCCCCCCCCCCCCTCCCTCTCAGTATTGTCCAAATTTCCAACAATTTGTGTCAAAGTAGGATCCCTCACTACAGCTTAATCACTGAAAGGAAGATCCTATTAAAAATTACTATGGATCAACAAGGGTTAGCCCCCAACATACCTCCCTTATTCACTAGAGATAATTATGCGTACTGAAGTGTAAGGATGAAGTGCCATCTAATGGCTCTTGGATACAAGGTTTGGAGTATTGTTGAAACATAATATAAAGTAACAGATGACGTACCTATAGATGAAGGAGAGATAAATTTATATGAATCCAATGCAAAATATCTAAATGCAATCTTGAGTGGGTTAAAAAAATCAGTACTTGTAAAATTCATGCAATGCAAAACAACCAAACATGCCTGGGAAAAACTCCAATCTGTTTATGAGAGAGAAACAAAGGTCAAGGAATCCAAACTTCAAACCTACAAAGAATAGTTTGAAAACTTAAAAATGGGAAAGGAAGAAAATATTGTAGAATATCTTGAAAGAGTATATGAACTTTTGTTCAAGGTTACTTGCATGATTCCACCACCTTCCAACCATTTCTCATGGTTCCACCAACAATGTTCATGGCTCCATAAATAGAGCTCATGTTTCTACCACCAATGCTTGTGGTTCCATTTCTCACGGTTCGACCACCAATGCGAGTAGAAAAAAGGAACGTGCACACACACTTGGACGCACACACGTGTTCCTACTTCGGCTATGCCGAACCTCCACGTCGGCTTGTCGATGTGGACATTAAGAGCACGTATGTGCCCCTAGGAATGCACACACATTTATGTAAGTCCAACTCAACAGAGACATGCACACATGTTTAGTACGTACGTGTTAAACATGTGTGCGCTTCCCTGTGTTTTTTATAAAAAAATGGAAAATGCATAGTTCATTTCCAGTCAAAAATTTGCGTGAATGCAACAACATGGGAAACATAGTCATCAACATCAACATCATATTCATCATCCTCATCATCATCATCATCATCATCATCATCATCGTCATCGTTCATCATCGTCGTCATCGTCATCATCGTCGTCGTCGTCGTCGTTGTCGTCGTCATCATCATCGTCGTCATCGTCATCGTCATCGTTATCGTGATCGTCATCATCGTCATCATCAACATTATCATCGTCGTCGTCATCATCGTCATCATCATCATTGTTCATCATCGTCATCATCATCATCATGACCATCATCATTGTCATCATCATCATCATCATGGTCATCATCATGACCATCATCATTGTCATCATCATCATCATCATCATTGTTGTCATCATCATCATTATCCTCATGATCATCATGATAGTCATCATCATCACCATAATCATCATCAAGATCGTCGTCGTCGTCATCATCATCATCATCATCATCATCATCATCATGGTGATCATAATCATCCTCATCCTTATCATCATTATCACCATCGTCATCATCATCGTCAACATCATTTTTCATCATCATCGTCATCATCATCGTCATCATCATCATCATCCTCATGATCATCATCATTGTCATCATTATCACCATAATCGTCATGAACATCATCGTCGTCGTCATCATCATCATCATCATCGTCGTCGTCATCATCATCATCATCATCATAATCATCATGGTGATCATCATCATCCTCATCCTTATCATCATCATCACCATCGTCATCATCATCGTAATAGATTGTGATGCTTCAAGTTATGGGTTGGGAGCAATACTAATGCAATATGGACACCTGATAGCTTTTGAGAGCAAGAAATTAAACAAGCGAGAACAATTGAAGTCTACTTACGATAAGGAAATGTTGGCCATTATGCAGGCATTAGCAAAGTCGAAACAATACCTCCTAGGGAGCAAATTCATGATCCACATAGACCACAATAGTCTTCAATACCTACTTCAATAGAAAACATTGTCCATAGAACAACATAAGTGGATAGAAAAAGTCGTTGCTTTCGACATGGAAATAATACACAAAGAGGGGAAGGAAAATGTAGTCGCAGATGCACTCTCCAGAAAAGATGAGGATATTATCTCTTACTCCATTTCAGTTACAATTCCAAAATGGCTAGATGAAATACGAAACAAATACACTAAGGACCCAGAAAAAAGCACTATAATTAAAAATTCCAATGATCCCAAGTTTGAATGGAAAAACGATATCCTTTGGTATAAAGAGAGGATTTATTTAAACTCAAAATCTAAATTCAAGGCTAAGGTAATGAAGGACTCCCATGAATCACCAGCTGCAGGACACGTGGGATTCTTCAAATCTTACTATGATGCAAGAAGATCATTTTTCTGGAAGGGGATGCAAAAAGATATCCAACACTACGTGGAAAAATGTGACAAATGCCAAAGAAACAAAAGCAAAAATATTTTAACCTTATGGTTACTTCACCCCCTACACATTCCCAACTAGGAATGCATATGGTTCCACAAAAAAAGCTCGTGGTTCCACCAACAATTCTCATAGTTCCATAAATGTGCATGGTTCCATGAATGCGCATGGTTCCACCAATAATGCTCATGGTTGAACCAATAATGCTCATGGTTCCACCAATAATGTTCGTGTTATCACCAATAATGTTCATGGATCCATAAATTCCATGGTTCCTAATGCTCATGGTTTCATAAATGCACATGGTTCCATAAATGAGCATGGTTCCACCAATAATGCTCGTGGTTCCACCAATAATGCTCATGGTTCCATAAATGCACATGGTTCCACCAATAATGCTCGTGTTTCCACTAATAATGCTCATGGTTCCATAAATGTGCATGGTTCCATGATGCTCATGGTTCCATAAATGCCCATGTTTCCATAATGCTCATGGTTCCATAAATGCGCATGGTTCCACCAATAATGCTCGTGGTTCCACCAATAATGCTTGTGGTTCCATAAATGGGCATGCTTCTACCACTTAGTGACCATTGCTCAGGGTTCCACCACCAACGCTCATGGTTCCACCACTAATTTTACTGGATTCATTAACTTGGTTGGAGACTCAACCAACAAATATGCAAGATTACACCAAATATGTTCATGGTTCCATGAACAATGCTCATGGTTCCATGAACAATGCTCATGGTTCCACCAACAATGCTCATGGTTCCACTAATAACGCTCATATTTCCACAAAAAATGCTCATGGTTCCATAGCTAGAGGTCACGGTTCCACTAATAGTGTTCACAACTCCACTAACAATGCTCATGGTTCCATCGAAAATGATCATGGTTTCATAAACTGAGCTCTTGGTTCCACCAATAATGTTCATGGTTCTACTAATAATTCACATGGTTCCACCAACAATGCTCATGGTTCCATAGCTAGGGCTCATGGTTCCACCAACAATGCTCATGGTTCCATAAACTGAGCTCTTGGTTCCACCAATAATGCTCATGGTTTCACCACTTGGTAAGTAAGTAAAAAAAAAATATTCTTCAACCACTTAGTGACCATTTCTCATGGTTCCACCAACAATGTTCATGGATCCATTAACTTGGTTGAGACTCAACCAACAAATATGCAAGATTACACCAAATATGTTCGTGGTTCCACCAATAATGCTCATGGTTCCACTAATAGTGCCCATGGTTCTGCCAACAATGCTCATGGTTCTGCCAACAATGCCTATTATTAGTGGAACCATGAGCATTATTAGTGGAACCATGAGAATTGTTGGCGGAACCATGAGCGTTATTGGTGGAACCATGAACATATTTGGTGTAATCTTGCATATTTGTTGGTTGAGTATCCAACTAAGTTAATGGATCCATGAACATTGTTGGTGGAACCATGAGCTCTATTTATGGAACCAAGAGCATTGTCAGTGGAACCATGAGATCTAGATATGGAACCATGAGCATTGTTGGTGGAACCATGAGCATTATGAGTGGAACCATGAGCATTTTTGTGGAACCATGAGCATTATTAGTGGAACCATGAGCATGGTTGGTGGAACCATGAGCACTATTAGTGGAACCATGATCTGGACTAGCTATGTAACCACCATGAGCATTGTTGGTGGAACCATGAGAGGGATATATAACTCATGTAAACCCCCTATCACCTATGTCTATTTCCCAACTTTACCTGTGAGTTACTAGGGGTATGCATGCCTTACCGGGTCTTACAACCATATGCCCCTTTACATGCAAACTACTCCATTAATTTTTTTCGTGTATCTTCATGGTGACTACACCATCACCATCCATTTCTTCATCCTCTCATGCTCATGGTTCCACCAATAGTGATCATGGTTCCATAACTAGAGCTCATGATTCTACCAACAATGCTCATGGTTCCATGAATAAAGCTAATGGTTCCACCAACAATGTTAATGGATCCATTAACTTTGTTGGAGTTTCAACCATAAAATGTGAAAGATTTTGCCACCGAATATGCTCATGATTTCATTAACTCTAATTTTGTTCAAGGTTCCATGTGCATTATTGAGGATTCCACGACCTTGTGACCTTGTATGCGTTACTCACAGAATGGTTCATGGTCCATAAATAATGCTTATGATATTCATGGTTCCACCAATGTGGTTTAAGGTTCCTTAATTGCACATGGTGTTTTATGCGTTGTACATGGTTCCATAACGAATTGGCAATGGTTCTATTTACATTCCTCATGAACCAATTCCCATTTACCATGAATTTTTTTCAAGGTTCTTTGCATGATTCCACTACCTTGCGACCATTACTCATGGTTCCAACAATAACGCTCATGGCTCCATAAATAGAGCTTATGGTTCTATAATCAATGTTCATGGTTCCATCAACAATGCTCATGGTATCGTAAATAAAACTCATGGTTCCACCATCAATGCTCATGTTTCCATCAACAATGATCATTGTTTCATAAAAAAATATCATGGTTATATAAACATAACTCTTGGTTCCACCTAAAGTGCTCATGGTTCCACCAATAGTGCCCATGGTTCCATAACTAGAGCTCATGGTTCAACTAACAATGCTCATGATTCCACCAACTATATTCATGGATCCATTAACTTTGTTAAGAAAATCATGGTAATACATGTTCTTTAGAGTTTAATATTGAATAAGAACTGGAAAACCATACTTCTCCCTCGCTCTCCCTTTTGAAATCATATTCTTCACTCATTCAATGGTCAATATTGCAATGTACATACAACCTATTAGGAGAAACCATTCTTATAGAGATTGATGTGCATGCATGATATCTTGATTACACTGGTTTTTTTGAGAACTATTAAAATATATTATAATAGAAAAGAGTTGTAGGGTGACCCTTTACAACATAAGTACATGGCTTCTTTAAGGATGAATTTGTTGATTTAGTATGATGATGGCAACAACGATGATGAATATGCCGATGAAAATGATGATGATGTGACAATGAAGATGACAAGGATAAAGATGATGGTGATTATGAATAGGAAAACACTAATTATGTTGAAAACAGTGTTGATGATGACAATGTGCAATTAAGGAAGCTTCAACAACGTTGATGGAACCATGAATATCATAAGCATTGTTTATGCACCATGAACCATTTGGTGAGTGACAAATACATGGTCAGGAGGTGGTGGAATTATAAATAATGCATATGGAACCTTGAACAAATTTAGAGGTGATGAAACCATGAACATATTTGGTGGTAGAATCTTGTAAATTTGGGGGTTGAATCTCTAAGAAAGTTAATGGATCTATGAACATTGTTGGTGGAAGCATGGGATCTATTTATGGAAGCGTGAGAATTGTTGGAAGCATGGGATCTATTTATGGAAGCATGAGAATTGTTGGCAGCATGGGATCTATTTATGGAAGCATGATAATTGTTGGCAGCATGGGATCTATTTATGGAACCATGACCACTATTGGTGGAACCATGAGCATTGTCAATGGAACCAAGAGATATGTTTAGGAAACCATGAGGTCTATTCATGGAACCGTGATCATTGTTGGCAGAAGCATGAGAATTGTTTGTGGAACCATGAGCTCTATTTATGATCCGGATTTATGCAAGAACGCAACAGAATACACAAATAACCATAGAAACAAAGATGCAGTGTAAATAACACTTCATTTCATTAATCAAAGAACTGAAACTTGTTTACATACAGAATGGAAATAAACTAGCTAGTGCTGGTAGCTTATCTCTGAGAAGAGATGTGGCGGCTACATGCCTCTGAACTCTGTGTTACAATGAGGCTCGAAGGCCTATAAAGTATTGAGAAACCATGGAAACCCTACACATCCAAAAACCTAACCCTAGGAGGTGAAACGCCAGAATGTGGGCCCCATTGGGTAACTTGGTACATCAATTTCTCGGGCCGTAACTTTATCATACTACCTCCATTTGACGTGCATGATACATCGTTAGAAAGATATGTTCAAGGAATACATCCATAAATGACAAAAAATGAGTGTGAAACAGAATCATATCTGTCAAACCATTCGTTGCCGAAAAAATGTCATTTAGGGCCTCAAAACGACTCCAGAAGTTTAGGACCCGAAAACTGCCAAAAATAGTAATTGTGCTACAATTAAGGAAACTATAAAATTGAAAGAAACAATGGCGGGGGTCCAAGTGGAATATGTGGTTGCCCACCAATATCCTCCTGGATCAATTTATGGAACCATGAGCATTGTTGATGGAACAATGAGCATTGATGGTAGAACCATGAGCTCTATTTACGGAACCATGAGTAATGCTCGCAAGGTGGAAGCACCATGAAAGGAAACTTGAACATAATTCATGGTAAATGAGCATTGAACCACGAAGAATGTAAATAGAACCATTGACAATTTTGATGGAACCATGAACAATGCAGGTGGAACCATGTGCAATTAAGGAACCTTAAACAACGTTGGTGGAACCGTGAATATCATAAGAACTATATATGGACCGCAAACCATTTCATGAGTGACAAATACATGGTCATGAGGTGGTAGAATCTTAAATAATTCATATGGAACCTCGAAAAAAGTTAGAGTTGATGAAACCATGAACGTATTTGTGGAAGAATCTTGCACATTTGGTGGTTAAACCTTTAACAAAGTTAATGGATCCATTAATATTGTTGGTGGAACCATGAGATTTAGTTATGAAACCATGGGCACTATTGGTGGAACTATGAGCATTGTAGGTGGAACCAAGAGTTCTGTTTATGGAACCATGAGCTTTGTTTATGGAACAATCATAATTGTTGGTGGGACCATAAGCATTGTTGGTGGAACCGTGAGCTTAATTTATGGAACCATGGCCATTGTTAATGGAACCACAAGCATTGGTGGTAGAACCATGAGCTCTATTTATGGAGCCGTGAACATTGTTGGTGGAACCATGAGAAATGGTCGGAAGGTGGTAGAATCATGCAAGTAACCTTGAACAAAAGTTCATATACTCTTTCAAGATATTCTGCAATATTGTCTTCCTTTCCCATTTAGTAAGTTTTCAAACTATTCTTTGTAGGTTTGAAGTTTGGATTCCTTGGCCTTTGTTTCTCTCTCATAGACACATTGTAGTTTTTTCCATGCATGTTTGGTTGTTTTGCATTGCATGACTTTTACAAGTACTGATTTTGTTAACCCACTCAAGATTACATTTAGATCTTTTGCATTGGATTCATATAACTTTAGCTCTCCTTTGTCTATAGGTACGTCATCTGGTACTTTATATTATGTTTCAACAATACTCCAAACCTTGTATCCAAGAGCCATTAGATGGCACTTCGTCCTTACACTCCAGTATGCATAATTATCTCTAGTAAATAAGGGAGGTATGTTGGTGGCTAACCCTTGTTGATCCATAGTGATTTTCAATAGGATCTCCCTTTCAGTGATTAAGCTGTAGTGAAGGATCCTACTTTGACACAAATTGTTGGAAATTTGGACAATACTGAGAGGGGGGGGGTGAATCAGTATTGATAACTATTAACAATTTAAACCAATTTAAACCAATTGATATCCAAACTAAATGATTATGTCTAGAGGAATTTTCCTAATTGAAAGAAGAGGGATATGCTCAACTGAATCAAGAACATAGACAGTTGCAAGATGAAAACTGGACCCATGTAGAGCAACTGAGCTCAACTGATGAGAGAGAAAAAGTGCTTGAGAATTCGAACCATGTGAGGTAAACCCAAGAAACGTATATGTTACATCCTTAAACATCGAACCATGTGAGGTAAAATCAGCTCTGAGTGTTAGGAGCAAGTGTCTAGGCGAATGCAGTATGTCTCTGTCTTTACTAGTATTGTGAGGAGATGAGCATGTGATCAAGTAGGAAGGTAGAGAAGTCCTAGGAAAATGGAGAGAGAATTCTTGACTTCCATAATCTAATATATCTTCTAAAATATACAATGAATTACAAAATCTAATATCAACAAACTCATGAGAGAAAAATAACATCAAATCCCCAACAACAATTTTGAAAGAGACTTGAGGTACTTGATTTTTCACACCAAAATTGATGAGAACAGCTACAAGCATGAATGGAGGCTCTTGGAACTTAAAATTCGAACCAAATAAGGTCATATCAGATTCAAGCATGTGTAACAAAGGTTCCAAGTGCTCCATTGAGATTGTAGATGCACAATTTTCTCCTTCTTCAACAAAACTATGAGTATTGGTGCAAGCAATCATGTAGGAATTCGTTGGAAGCTCTAGATCAATGAGGATGAATGGATCACTCCTAAAATATGATGATTCTTCCAAAATATCCAAACTATCACTTTTCTGCACACCAGCGGGTGTAACCATGTATAATGCATACAACACCATGTGCAATTAATGAACCTTGAACAACGTTGGTGGAACCATGAATATCATAAGCATTATTTATCAACCATGAACCATTTGGTGAGTAACGTATATGTGGTCACAAGGTGGTGGAATCCTTAATAACGCATACAAAACCTTGAACAAAGTTAGAGTTGATGTAATCATGAACATATGTGGTGGCACAATCTTGCACATTTGGTGGTTAAACTTCAAAAACAATTAAAGGATCCATTAACATTGTTGGTGGAAACATGAACATTTTTTGTGGTACCATGAGCTCTAGTTATGGAACCATGAGCTCTAGTTATGGAACCATGACCACTATTGATGGAACAATGAGCTCTATTGGTGGAACCAAGAACTCTGTTTATGGAACAATGAGCTCTATTTGTGGAACCATAAGCATTGTTGGTGGAACCATGAGCTCTATTTTTGGAGCCATGCACATTATTAGTGGAGCCAAGTTTAATCATCACGAGCTAGTGGAACCATATAAGTAATATTTAACAAAATTCATGAACAATAAGAATTTCAAGGGTGTAACCATGATGAATGTTTATGGAACCATGGAAAATTTTGATGGAACTATGAATAATGTAGGTGGAACCATGTAGAATGCATTCAAAACCATGTGCAATTAAGGAATGTTGAACAATGTTGGTGGAACTGTGAATATCATAAGTAGTATTTATGGACCATGAACCATTTGGTGAGTAATGTATACATGGTCATGATGTGGTGGAATCTTGAAGAATGCATATGGAACCTTGAACAAAGTTAGCGTTGATGAAACCCTGAACATATTTGGAGGAAAAATCTTGCACATTTGGTGGTTAACTCTTAAACAAATTCAATGGAACCATTAGCATTGTTGGTGGAAACGTGAGCTATATTTATGGAACCATGAGCATTGCTAGTGGAACAATGAGATTTATTTATGGAACTATGAGCATTGTTGGTGGAACCATGAGAATTGTTTGTGGAACCATGAACTCTATTTATGGAACCATGAGAAGGCTTTCATATATGCATCCTATTGTGTGGTAATGTCTAGAAGAAAATGCATCCAATTTTAATTCGACCCTAAGAAAACAAAGGATGTAGTGGTGTATTGATCTATTTTACCTAATTGTTCATGTAGTGACAACAATTTAAAAACAATTCTTGAGGAAGTGTAAAAAATTTAAAAAATAAGGATTAAGATTGGTATTAATACAAACTGTATTCATAAAAACTTAAGGATCTATTACCCCCTAAATTCCGCCACATAATGTTGAGTTGTACATGCTTCATGTTAAAACATCTTCACTTCACTAAATATAGAATTAAATTTACAAACAAATAAATATTTTGTTTCTTAAATTTCATATAATGAGTTTGGTGTGTTAATTAAAAATTCATTCTTCATAAAGACTTTGGAGTCTAATTTCAACTTTAAGAGGATGGATTGTTTTGAAACATTCAGCACTATAGATTACACAACTTTCTTTTATTGATGAAACCCCTCTCTTCCTTTCCCTTCTATTTATTTACTTCTTTTCACACTTAGTGACACCTTGCTTTAGTAACTATCCACTCTTCCATGTTTATGAGCGATCAAATGCAATGCAACATTACTTTAAAATAAAATAAAATAAAATATTTATATTCATTCTTTTTAAAACTTAAAAAAAATAATTCTATGAATTTTATATTTTCTAACTAACAATCACACCATAATCTAAATAGTGATACATTGATTTAATAACTTTGTATTTGAAAATCATCATATATAACCAATATCAATCCACCTCAAGCATTTACATTAACTCTATAGAAACTCTGAAACACTTTATTTGTTTCAAGTCTTCAAATTAAATTAAATAATAACAATCACATTAAATTTTAGGTTGTGGATTTGGTGAAATAAATTTTACCATCAAAGAAAAAAAAATATTATTTAAAAATTAATATTTTAATAAAATATTTATATGAACTTAAATTTTGTAATTTATAAATTAATCTTAAAATAAATAATTTTAATAACTAACTTAAATAAAATTTTGAAACTTATCAAATAAATTAATATCAATAACTATATACTAAATACTCGGATGTGGGTGCCCACATGCCCCATCGATAGCGCATGGCACCTCGACTTGAGAGCCCGCAATGTGGGACCTCACATGCTGCGATGTTAAATTGTTCCACCCAACATACTATGACATTTACGATCGAGGAGGAAAGCGTCCCCTCAAGTGATGGGAGAACATCGTCGCAATACCAACTGTTTTAACTATGGTCTCATGAATTTGGATTTGGAGTGTGTAGTCATCGAGATTCTCCACCTAGACTAGTTAAGGAACAAGGATGAGGATTCAGGGTGGCTCATTTCTTGGTTCCTATTCTTGGTCTCTGGTGTTTTTATTAGGTGTTCCCCCATTGTTGGGTTCATTTGGGATTCCTCATTGTCGAGGATCCATGTTCGACGCCCATTCCTGCAGCGAATTTACTCTTATCATCTGGTTCAGGCTACTTTGATCATTGTCATGTCCTGGCACCATGACACCCCTTGTAGAGGTAGTAGCAGTCATGGAAGATCCCAATGAGGTCAAGGCCTGATGATGGAGGAAGGATATGAGTCTAGGATTTCGATTTCGGTCCGTGTTTTGATTGGTGACTCTAAGGCCTGCCTTGTTACTGAACATCTGGCCTCAAGAAGAAGTGGTGGTAAAATCAACCCTTATTGGTTAATTAAGAACATGATGGGCACTCTCATGGAGGATATGATGAGCAATTGGACCTCTTCCTGCAACACGATGCTCTCGGTAAAGGCCAGATTGACTGAATTGGACGAACAACTTAATGGACTCGATGCCACTTTTTCCTAACATCATAGAGCTAGCAAACAAAAGGTGGGGAGCGACAGTGTGACTGGAGGACAATATGTGGAAAGGGGACAACCACGATTTAGCTGGAGTCGACAAGCGCTCCTTTCCCTTTTCCATCAACCATCGGGCCTCTACTCGACAAATGTGTTCACGACTGCGAGGAGCAAATCTGCAAGTCTTCTACCCTCCCGATCAAATTACCAACTACGACCTCTAATAATGACTTCCAGGGTGGTTGCCCCATTCTAGAGGAGCCCCCCCTAAGTAAGATGTGGATGAAGACTTTGTAGATGGATCCACCACCCACAGGTTATTAGTGCTATTTCCAAGTTTTATGTTTTAGTTTTTTCACTTGTTTAATTATTTTAGAATTATGTCATTTTAAGAATTTAACTCTATTTTGAAATTATGTTCAATATATTACTAATTCAAAGGCCTTTTTTAATTAAAATATATGATTCGTTTTATTAAAAAATGATTTTTTTGAATGAAATTCAAGTTTAATTATATTCTAGTAAATATTAATATAGAATTATGTGATTTCAAGAATTCTATACTAACTTTGAAGTTTTTTTTTTGAAATTTAAAATTGTTTTTATAAATAAACTAGATGAATCTTTTAAGATTATGTAATTTTTAATTCTTTATTAAAAGTTATAATTTTTTTTATAATAATTAAAAAAAAACTAGATAAAACTTTAAGCTTATATAATTTTTAGAATTAATAAAATGTAATAGACATTACAATTATTTTCATTTAAATATAAATATTTAATATATAATCATATATTGATGTGAAATTATATATATATACTTTGTCTTACAAATATGTTATTGAAATTATATATATGATAAAAATATGTTAATTTTACAAAATTTAAAAAAATTACACTAATCTCATTCCTAGACGTTCTATTCAACTATGTAAAAACAAGCAATATAATAAGAATGAAAACCTTAGTGTATACATTATCCACGTAAGATATAAACTTGTACAACTATATACATTAGTGTATGTGTATATAATATACTAGTATGTACACACTAGTCCATATTAGTGTTTTTCCATACAATCTTCTATATTATTTTTGGCTAACCTTTGATGTGAGGCTGTAGCTAGTTGTTGTGCTTGTAGATTTTCCTCAATCGATTGCTCATAGTCATGGTATTATACAATTTATCTATCTGTGAGCTTCTTCAATCCTACTATCCTACTATTCTCCATTTATCTTTCAATTTCATATATATATATAAGTTGCAAGAGCTTATATTAATATACAAAAAGAAGTACAATCATGGATATCATGCCGAAGATATCAATTGTGTCTAGATACTAAAACATAGGCTTCATGACGATAAATATCTAGACAAAAGAAACCTTCCCTAGGAGAGGGAAACAAGGTGGAACAAAAAAAACCTTAATAGTCCAAGAGTTAAAAGTTCTAGAGAGAAACACAAAAGAGTAACTATTAAGACATTGGAACTTAAAGCATAAGAAACAAAGGAAACTAAACACAAAGCCTTACGACGTGCTCCAGGGTTCGTCGACCACGATGCAGGGCTTACAGAAATCTTCTTCATCTACAGACGAAGTGAGAGGTGATTATGGAGGTGGTTCCTTAGTTGGAAGAGGTTCCTCTGGAACGAGTTGTTAGGATGAGGACGGTCCCCAACATGCTTCATCTTAATTTCAAAGGAGCGAGAGTCCACTTCTATTGGATATTCGACTTTCCTTCATGCTACTTTTGGACGTCCTAGCAGTTTGAATCTAAACGAGGCGAGGAGGCTGGCTTATCGGAGGAGTGCTCAGAACTTCCAGACAAGGAAGAAGAAGGAGCTATGTCCCCGAACTCGCCGGAATCCAGCAGACCAAGTTTTGTGTAAATCATACTTTCGAGGATATAAATAGTAATTTTAATCATTTAAGTGGTTTTAAAATGCCCGATTTAGTCTAAGGTGGACTAATAAAATTAGTAAAATTACAAGATAATGAAATAAACAATTTCACAGCAAAATTTGACCGATTTTAATAAAAAATCGGCCAAAAAAGCGGGGAGATTTGGTTGGTGTTTATCCTACGCGCCAGTGGTCTCCTGAAGCCTCAATATTGGAATTATGTGACATGACTTCTCCCATTAATTGAATTGGCTGGTGGGTTTTTTCCATGAATTAAATTGGTTCATGAATTTTAATAATTGCGATGATGTTTGCCCCAACCGCCAATGCTTGAGCGGAGAAATATATATCAAACTCAAGTACGTACACCAATAGATAAATCATTTTTTAAATTTATATTTAATAAAAACAATTTACAACTTTTACAAAACTTTGTTAAAATATAAAAAAATTAACTTTTGTACGGTAGACATAATACAATCTAATCATTTATATATATCACTGCTTGCGGTGACATAAAAGGTGAAAATTAAACTACATACCTCTGGGGAATCAAACACTCAATAGAACTTAGAACTTTGATATGTTTCAAAAATTGTTGTATATAAAAAGTGAAAATTAAACTAGCATATCTCAGGGAAATGAAACACTCAATAGAACTTAGAACTTTGATATGTTTAAAAAATTGTTGTATATAAAAAAAGTGAAAATTAAACTAGCATACATAGGGGAAATGAAACACTCAATAGAACTTAGAACTTTGATATGTTTCAAAAATGAGAAAAAAGGTTGTGTGTATATAATATAAGTTTATGTGATGAAAGTAAGTCTAGGAAAATAAGTGAAAATAAGTTACGTCAAACTTCTAAATTATCACATAAGTGAAAATACCTGAGCTGAGAATGTCTGCTATAATGTTGAATGATGATCTGGATATCATTATCTGGACTAGCGACAAGCAAGTTGGTATAGTCAAGGCCAGCATTGTATATGAGTCTATCTTACAATACCAATCTAATGTTGTTCCTGTATGGTGGTACTCCATACTATGGAAGGCTAAAGTGCCTCAAAAGGTTAAATGTTTTATATGGCTTGTCATCAAACACAAGGTACTGTCGTGGGATTTACTTTAGTGCAAGGGTTTTCAAGGACCTAGAAGATGTATTATGTGCAAGCATGATGGTGAAATAGCAGAGCACCTGTTCTGTCACTTTCCTATTTTTCGGTCCCTGTGGATATATATATGTTTGGGGCTGGGTGTTACATGGTCTTGGAACCATAACACATGCATCGACCTTATCAAAGTCGTGGCTGATCACCCCGTTTTATCGTTGGACATTATCTACTCATTCATGTGGGATTTCTGGTTGGTTAGAAATTGTATGATGTTTCAGAACTTCATCCCAAATTTCCATGCTATGATTGTCAAACTATGTGTTATGAGCAACACAGTTTTTTGGAAAAGACCATGGGGCAGAATGCGACCCATATCATTGTATGATCAGGAGGAGAGTTCAGTTGTCGGTTATTTCGATGGAGCTATAGTGCATGGACAATGTGGTGTAGGTATGTATATTAAATATGGTAGTGACCTTTCATTCCATTTACTCATGGGTGCTGGTGGAGGTAGCAATAACAGGGTTGAACTACTAGCTCTATGGGGTCTCCTCACTTTTGTTAAGAATCGGGAGTTACATTTGGATTGGATCATGGGTGATTCGAAGACTATTGTGGAATGGGTGTGCAATCGACAGTCATTTCAATCCATTGCCCTCCACCATTGGTCCTTGCAAGTTCAGAAACTAATTGATGATAGTCCTGCACTATCTAGCATTCACGTATATAGGGAGCTCAATACCTAGGTGGACCTTCTGTCTAAACAAGATGTGGGTATGGATCCTGGCTTCATCCATTGGAAGGAATACAACAAATACTTGCTGATCCAAGAGGGTGCCATGCCATGTTATTGAGTTTTGGGATGTAGTAACATTCGGTTGCTATGCAGATGACTTGCTACTGGATAAGTTTTTTCTTTCCGGTTTTTTCTTGCTTTTATATGGTTTTATTGTCCCTACCGCATACTTGTTCCTCTACAGACTTGATTAGAAAAATTTATTTTTGATGTCCTCGAACCATCATAGTTGGACTAGCTACCTTTTCAGCAACTGCTCAGCTTGTTTTTACTTGATTATAGACTACCTAGTATGATTACAGACTTGCATATGGATTGTAAGAGCAAATCCTTTTTGCTCCTTTTATCTGCTGATCACTTGATACAACCTATTTTAATATATAGTTGTCTTTTTCATATGAAAAAAAACCTCTAAATCCGGGGAAATGAAACGCCTAAAAAACTCCAATATCTTATAAAATGAGAGAAAGTTGGGTGTATGTAGCAAATATAATTTTATGTGTTTGAAAGCAAATCTAGCTAAATAATTATTTGTGTTAATTGAAATGCATTATCAAACTTTATTTATGTATAGATGAACTAGGGATACTTATGGTAATTGTGTACTATTGTCTCTTGCTAACTAATAATATCACCAATACATACATTTCTTGATCATTCAATCAATAATTCAAAACAATGTCCAAAAATATCTCATAGTGTTATGTCTCAAAGTGGGTTGTGGTGGGTCTATCGTGACGCGTATAAATTATATCTAGTTAGAAGCATCTAATTTGAAATGGAAGGCTTGATTAATGCTAGTTAATGTGAGGAGAAGAGCAACCACTACCCAATGTTTAATCTCTTTGAACACTTTTGTTGCATGACCCCCTAGCTGAAACATAGGTGTGATTCAACCTGTTAAGTGGATGTCCTGCATGGGAAAGATGCACGGTAAAATCTCTTAGGTAACTTACCATTCTCATGAAATCTAACAAGTGATGGATATTGTTCAATGGTAGGCAATCAATAATGGTTAAAATCTTCCTCAATTTAATGCTCAATCCATTTTTCTTCTGACATAATATAAGATAAATGTGTTCTTGTTGCTTAAATGTACATTTATTTATGTTGATCAATAATTTCTCTCCATGCAACACTACAAATACTTGGTTTATGGTGTAAATGATCCTATTAGGTAAAACATGTATGTTTCCAAGATGCAAGATCGTCAATGAAATAAGACAATATCAACACTTCATTTGGCATTCTTGTAAAGGTTGTAGGGGCATCAATATGGCCAAATGACATCACCCTCCATTCAAATGACCGCACCCTCCCCAAAATTTGTTCCATGTCACTGTCTTCAACGTCAAGGAGATCAACACCAAGAAAACCATGATGCTTAATGACATGCTTTCCTCGTAGCTCATGAGATTTCCTTTTGAACCATGACATTTTTGAGTCCCAGTATCCGCTATAATAGAACTCAAAAGTATCACGATCAGTGTTGGAATTTCATTTTATCTCCACCCTTCAAACTTTTTTTTTACGTTTTGAACTCTTAGCTTCCCCGTCACAAAACATTTTGTTTCACAAGATTCCCTTCAACAATGAAATATTATTAAAGATACCAGGGCTTGGTTAAACCATTGGGAGATCGACGAAAATGTTGCATTGCAAAATATAAATAACATTTAAAATATTGTCACTTCTAAGTTTAAGGAGAAAATGTGGTGTGAGAAAGATTTAGAGGATAAAATAAAATCAAGATATTATAAGGAGGTCATCAACCCTACTTTAGAAGATCAAAAGTATCTCTTGGTTTAACTAGTTCAAAGAAAAAAATTAATATAGCCAAGATAAGAACGAACTCTCGTGAGCTTCATAGTGAAACTGGTCGTTGGTAAGTTCCTAAAACACCATGGGTAGAAAGGATCTCCCATCTCTGTGAGAATATGAAATTGAGGATGAAAAAAACTTCCTCTTAGAGTTCACTGGGTACACCCACATTAGATCTCAGTTTCATAATCTTTATTGTAATCCCGACCTTCCTAGCCATTTAACTTGTCAAAATTATAGAGAGCCCGGGACACTTTTCTCCAAGCTCTTTGAGCATAGAAATACACTTTTAAAACAAACTAAATGATTTGTTTCTTTGGGTCCGATAGACCAAAGGTTGGTCTGAGTGGACGTTAACCATCATCATCATCATCATCATCATCATCAAATGAATGATCTTTCAATAATTGTGATTTTATTAAATATTTTAACTTCCAATCAATGAAAGCATCTATCCATGATTTTTTTATCATGTACTTTAAAAATTGAGACCCTGCATGCACATTTCAACGTGACACCATAAAAATACAATAACTAATAGTTATAATAAATCATAACGGAGAACTTTCCTCCCAAAACAAATCCATAGAAAAATCATCCAAAAAAATTATATTAAAGAAAATCTAAGCATTTTTAAGGAGGAATACTTGCAAATTATACATACAAACGATTACAATACTCATGAAAAAAAATAAGTGGCAACAATAAACAATAGCTTCCATGTTTTTAGATTCCAATTTTGCAATATTATCATCAATCACGTTGCTATAAAAAATATTTTAAGTTGGTCAGAAAAATGAAATATTTATAGAACCTATGGGGAAAAAAGAGGTTCCAAAAGAGGAAGCAAGCTTTGTAAGTTGCATCGTTTTGAATATGAATGTGTATTTTTCTTTGGTTTATGCCTGTGTGTTTAAAAGTCTAGATACAGTAGAGTGTCTTTTAGATAATTTTTGTTTTTTTCTCAGTCTGTTGGCCAAGGTAAGGTCAGTCATGCTGTGTCATATTCTTGGTGTAGTGAGGGTGTTTGGGTTGTCTTCGAATATGAGAAATTGGAATGAATTGCTGTCAAATTTTGGGTTATGTCGTGTTTTCCTTCTAATGGTTGTAGGTTGTTATTATTTATTCTATCTATAAATATGAATTGTAGGGGGTTTGGAGTAATTTAAATGATAATCATTGTTATTGTTGATTGTAGGAAGAGATATTTGGATGAGAATGAATCGATTCAATGCTCCTACCATGACTGGACTTTCAAGGCAGATGGATCTTGTGCTTAAATGTACATTTATTTATGTTGATCAATAATTTCTCTCCATGCGACACTACAAATCATTGGTTTATGGTGTAAATGATCCTATTAGGTAAAACATGTTTCCAAGATGCAATATCGTGAATGAAATAAGACAATATCAACACTTCATTTGGCATCCTTGTAAAGGTTGTAGGGGCATCAATATGGCCAAATGACATCACCATCCATTCAAATGACCACACCCTCCCCAAAATGTGTTCCATGTCACCATCTTCAACATCAAGGAGATCAACACCAAGAAAACCATGATGCTTAATGACGTGCTTTACCCGTAGATCATGAGGTTTCCTTTTGAACCATGACATTTTTGAGTCCTAGTATCAGCTATAATAGAACTCAAAAGTATCACGACCAGTGTTGGAATTTCATTTTGAACTCTTAGCTTCCTCGTCACAAAACATTTTGTTTCACAATATTCCCTTCAACAATGAAATATTATTAAATATACCAGGTCTTGGTTAAACCGTTGGGAGATCGACGAGAATGTTGCATTCCAAAATATAAATAACATTAAAAATATTGTCACTTCTAAGTTTAAGGAGAAAATGTGGTGTGAGTAAAATTTAGAGGATAAAAGAACATTAAGATATTATAAGGAAGTCATCAACCCTACTCTAGAAGATCAAAAGTATCTCTCGGTTTTAACTAGTTGAAAGAAAAAATGAATATAGCCAAGAGAAGAACGAACTGTCATGAGCTTCATAGTGAAACTAGTCGTTGGAAGTTCCTAAAACACCATGGGTAGAAAGGATCTGCCATCTCTGTGACAATATGAATATTGAGGATGAAAAATACTTCCTCTTAGATGTCCCTGCATACACCCACATCAGATCTCAGTTTCATGATCTTTGTTGTAATCCCGACCTTCCTATCCTTTTAACTTGTCAAAATTATAGAGAGCTCGGGACGCTTCTCTCCAAGCTCTTTGAGCATAGAAATACAATTTTAAAACAAACTAAATAATTTGTTTCTTTGGGTTTAATAAACCAAAGGTTGGTCTGAGTGGACGTTAACCATCATCATCATCATCATCAAAGGAATTATCTTTCAATAATTACGATTTTATTAAATATTTTAACTTCCAATCAATGAAAGCATCTATCCATGTTTTTTTTATCATGTACTTAAAAAATTGAGACCCTGCATGCACATTTCAAAGTGACACCATAAAAAGGCAATAACTAATAGTTATAATAAATTATAATGGAGAAATTTCCTCGCAAAAAAAATCCATAGAAAAATCATCCAAAAAAATTATATTAAAGAAAAACTAAACATTTTTAAGGAGGAATACTTGCAAATTATACATACAAACGATTTCAATACTCATGAAAAATAAATAAGTGACAACAATAAACAATAGCTTCCATGTTGTTAGATTCCAATTTTGCAATATTATCATCAATCACGTTGCTATAAAAAATATTTTAAGTTGGATATTCACATGTTTTATACTTTAAATTGGGGCCCATAGTAGTTCCATCATAGTCCTATAATAGTTCCATCTACAATACCCCATCTTCTTCGACGATGGAAACGAAATCACTCAACAAACAATCTGAAGTCTCGATCAACGACTGCTATTAAAGTGACTCACTTCAAAATTGGTACTTCTAGGTCTGGTATTTTAATGAAAATATGAACTATATGTTTTGGTTTAATCCGCCATTATGTTTGGCAAACCAAAATCTATTGTGACAGCTAAACTGTCAAAGAGTGACAGATGTTGTTCTCCCAAATAAATCCAAATATAAAATATTTTGAAACCCATAATTAAAAAGCGAGCTTTCAGAACTCTGCGCTACGTAAATCGTTCAATCCCATATGATTTTCTCTGGAATGAGTTGCTAGAAATATGATCGAAAGGTAGTCCCTTCGCCTTGCAGGGTTTAGGACGAGCTGCTAACAACATAAGTCCAGGTTTTGAATCACCATGTATCTTTCTTTTTCCCTTTAACATTTAGTTTGCCCGCATGAATTTACAGTTGGGAGGTCTCTAATGCCTAGCTAATTCTAATCAGCGAATTCTATTGGTATTTTAGTATGTGGTTGTGCAAATTCTAGTCTTAGGGTTCCTCTAATCTGTCGCCCATAAAATATGTTCAATGTTAGGGCTTGTTTAATATTTCCACTAAAATTGTTGTACAATCTAGGAGTTGGTTGTGTTGCTTATTCCATGCTTTTAATTAGCATAGTCGACGAACACAAGGGTTCTGAGAAATAAATATATGATATTGTTTAAACACCCAGATGATGTTTTATCCATTTTCATCTCCGTGTGTTGATATTGATGGTGAGGGTGATAGAGTTTGTTTTCACTCATTTTCTTGTCCATGTGTTGAGTAGTGTCAACTTCTTTAATTATGTGCTTGGTGGCCCATGTGTTGCAATCCTATCAATGGCCATAATTTAATCTTATCAGCGATCGTAATTCTTGCATGTGTGTCAATAAAGTGCCTATTGTTGGTTGCAGGTTTTCTTCATGTACGGAACGAGCTAAATCGATGGATTACGATGTTTCTAGTTATTTTCTTATTTTAAAAAAGAAATTAATTTGGTTATTTGTTGTAATACTTTGATGTTGCTCGTTAAAAGCAATTATTCTGATATTAATTATTTGGTGTAAGCTTTAAATCCTCCATTGGCATGTAGATTATAAGGAAGATATTAATTCATTGAAGAAGGAATATTTCCGTAGCTTCATTCGCACTATCCAAATATTGCTCTATTTTTTTAAAACAGGTAGGATATTTTCTACAGCACATGAGATAGGATATCTCTTCAACTACCTAGCTTGCAAGGTGATAAAATGTGATGAAGAAAATAGGATCTTATTCTTGTGAACACAATACCCAGATTTCAATTTTGTTGTCTATGAAATCACAAGTTATGGTGGTTTTCTATTATGCGTTAAATATATCCACAGGCTGCCTAGGAAGATTTCTTCCACATTGTTACAAAGGGAAGTAAATGCTGAGTGAGTCCCACCATGTTTCCCAAGAAAACATTCGTCAATGAGGTACACGTGTTTAGTGTAGAGGCCCATCTCTCTCCCACTTTTCCCACATACAATGGAGTAGGAAGAAAATAGGATATTTTCTGCGGCAACTGCAATAGGATTTGGGAGCAGAATAGATGTAACTTCGTGAAGGACACGAAAGACATGTGGTTATTGGATGGTGCAAATATTCATGTATACATGTGGCATGTTTTTATTCATCTGATAGACGACTATGCTAAGACATGGGGAGGCTCGTTGTAGGTCGTCGACAGACGACGAAGCCTGCATAGGAACAACCCCTTAAATAACACCTTCGGTGTAATTACAAAATAGTGTGAAAGGATCTACGATTCCATTTAAAAATATTTAGACACTATAAAATAATGCATGCTTTATTAATATTAATATTTTTTATTTTTTATTAAAGTATTTATTAATACTAACCTTATCTTTTTTACTTTTTTATTAAAATAATTAGTAATAACTTGCCTTTTCTATATATTTTTGTTTTTATTAAATGGTAATTTTAGTTATAAATAATATGTAAAAAACCTAATTTCCTAGTTTTTATTTTCCAAATAGGATTAAAAAAAAATGATATCCAACGAGAGCCGCTAAGTGGCATTGCTAACATGTATTGTTAGAAGAAGAAAGCTAGAGAAAGAAAAACCTAGATGAAAAGTAAGCATGCAAAAAGAAAATTCAATTTCTTAGACTAAGGTGGTGCTCTTTGGATTCCTTTACCACTATGAAAAGTAAATGTCGTTCATTTTTCATGTGTCTTTTAAATTTATTCTCTACTAATTATTTTGTTTACTATTTATGTAGAAAATTTATATTATGATTCTAAGGCCAAAATCTTGCAAAGATAGATGATAGAGTGAAAAATGACGCCATGATTTTAGGATCAATCAAGCCTTGGGTTGCGTGATATGGATGCTTAGATTTAATAGTTGAACGACCTTTTTCATGGAAACCCTCATTCACCCTCCAGCCCCAGTAACCTAGTAGCAAATAAAATTTAATCTAAGAGAAACTCAATATTATAAAATTTTCTTTATCTTCTTGGAACTAAAGAACTTCCAAGAAGATAGAGAAAATCATCCTTATATCATTATTGAACAACTTTCAAATACTCATGAAGTAGATAAACCACTACAATATTATTCCTTCCTGAAAGTTCCTCCTAATATTAGGTTTAATTAAAATGACATAACAAATAAGCTTATTAACAATGCAGTCTAACATGTGCATTGGTAATACTCATTGTGTGGGCTCATCTACATGGACAATACATTGTACAGGAACCAGGCATAATCCTCTGCTTTGGAGGTCGTGTTTCACGTGATATCCTTGTCCATCCTAGAAATTTTACATCCTATAACGTTGTCGTGAAATATATGGAAAATTTGATGAAGAAAATGACATTAAATTTGATTTCTTCGGAGTCATTTTAAAATCATTCTAACATAATATAAACTCCCCATCAAATTTTGTTACAGAAGAACCATAACACTACAGTGAATACAAAGACCTACATAAAAGGGGAAATATACTGGAATAAATGAGTGAATTATTAAACCCTGTTAGAACAATGTGTTGTTTATAAGTAGCAAGGTTCTTTTTCTCTAAATTCACAAAGCATTGCATTGATGATGTTGAATATTACTTTACTGTGAAATAATTCATTTAACTGAAAAGATGTCCATGACTCTATAGTAGTAACGAAAGGAAGGAAATTTAGCTTACCTTCTAATTGGAGGGAATTCCTTTGAGAAGGTGACCTCAATACCTACAAAGCGTAGCACATGTTCAAAAACTTATTATAAAGCTTGATATATTTAGAGTTTTAGAAGAACAAATCCGCCAAGAAATTTAAGCCAGAGATTTTTTTTGTAAATGTCCCATTAGCTTTTTAGTCAAAGAATCTATTTTTTCTTTTAATTGTCCCATGTAAGAAAAAGGACAAAATTCTTGGTAATAAATGGAGCTTGAATCCTGTAGATCGAACTATTTAGACCGTCTGTGTTACAGAAGTCCACAAAGTTATCGCCTTTGTCATAAATTATTCTCTAAACAGAGAATAATAAATGAGATCAAACTATTTATATTGTCTATGTTACAGAAGTCCACAACGGTATCGTCTTTTTCATAAATTTGTAATATCCCCAAATCATATTTTAGAGATACTAACTCCAGACGAAGACTTGATGCATAAAATTGTCAATCTAGGTGCTAGGAAATTACTACTTTTGACTGGAAGGACTCAAACTAAAAGGATTCTTCACAAAATGAACTTGGATCTATGATATTAATTTAACATCCTTGATTTGTAATCATATCAGAAGATTATCCCTGATATAATTTTTATACAAAATATTTCATGAAAATTTGCATTCAATCATAGAGCTCTTGAGACTAGGAAAATATGGGAAATTGGCTGATACTTTTGCAAACAAGGCAGCAGGATTTGAAGAGAAATCAAGGAAATTTTACGAATAATAAATTAGCTTCCCTAACACATTTATATCAGGGACTATTTAGGTTTTGGAATCAACATCCACTGAAACCTACTCCCATGCTTCTGGGTCACCCAACCGTGAAACTAGGAAGACTTTGTCAAATCCAATCAACCAGGGGATTTGACATGGAACATATGTGTGGTATGACTGGTAATATGTATTAAACAAATTTTCAGAGAGACAAGAATGGATCTGGAGTGATCTGGGGTTTTTTGGGAAGAATTGGGAAAAACTGGCAGTTTTGGCCTGGGAGGCCCTGCGTAAAGAAGGTGGCCCAAAAAGGGTATGAACTTAACTAAAAATATGTCTAAAAGTTGGCATGGATAGTGGGTATAGTAAGAAAACTCCAACAACTTACGTAATTAAAATTGGATGTACATAACTCTCATAATTACAAAAAATGTAAGACTGGTTAAATTTAACTAGTCAACTAGCTAGGGTGTACAATAATTCATGAATTTCACATCAGAATGGAATAAGAGATGTTATTGCAGTTTAAAATAGGTGAATAAATCATCATTAATGGTATAATATCCTTCAAAACTCCTCTCATGGACATTAGATTACTCCCATTACATTTTACAGTCAAATACCCCACTAGTTGGGCACACAAATCACTCCTTATGTGCATTTAATCATGGAAACTCTACAGGACAGAACCTTACTGTCACATACAGACCAAAAAAAGTGAGAATCATCTATAGAGGTCTAATTTATCTTGATGGGATCCTTCTTAGCTCAAGTCACCTACAAAAGAAGGGGAGAAGAGGGGAAGAGGAGAGAGGGAATGAGAACCTTGGGGCACATATCCCAAGAACCTGAGGCACAACACTCAGCAAAGAATTCTTAGCTTCATCAAAATCCAAAACTAAGTAATGGAGCTCCCATTGTCTTTAAATAAACCTCTGGTGACTTGTTGGGCAAGTCAATCACCTGCTGAGCAAGTTTCCCTTGCCAAAACCCTAACCCTAGCCATGAATTCGCCCTCCATAAGTAAATTAGCATGTGTGAGAAAAGAAATATGTTTCCTTGTCATCCACCTTTATCCAATTAGGAAACTGCACCGTCCTTGGCTCAGAGTTGTTGCTTTTCCCAATGACAACTTTTCTTGCACTACCTACTTTTGTCACTGAACTCCATAATGGAAACTGCGCCCTAGAGTTGTTGCTTTTCCTTACGATAATTTTTTCTGGACTATTTGCTTTTGTGACTGAGTCTCCAAATAGAAACTGGGCCCTCCCTTGGCCCAAAGTTGCCTCTTTTGTGTCTGACAACTTTTCTTGGCTTTTGTCATTCCTATGACATATTCTATTTCCTCCTTGGCAAGTTGGCTTGCCCAAGTGGCCCTCCTGTTAATGGCAACTTATTTTCCACATAATTATTTGCATAATAATTAAAATTTACAAGAAATCAAACTTATTATAAGCCTCTTACATAATTATTTTAGCAATTTTCCCTAGGGTAATTAAATAATATCACTTAGAACCCTTAGGTGTTGTTATCTCCCAAAATGAATTTATTTTGATAGTATGAAGAATTCGAGTCATGACATGAAAGATTTAAATATGAATAACAAATTGAAAGTCTCTGTTTGTGCTATGGTTGAAGAAATTGGAAGTTTTAGCTTTCGGTGGCTTAGGCGGGGTTCTTAATAGCTCATTAGCCACCGAAAAGTGTCGCTTTTGGCAGCTTAGTGAACAATCCATGAAGGGTGTTAACCGCTGAAAAAGGATAGAAAGTGACATTGGTAGAGGCGCTTTCAGTGGCTTAGGTGAGACTTCGGACATCTCATTAGCCACCAAAAAGTGTCACTTTTGGCAGCGTAGTAAACATTTCTAGAAGAGCGTTAACCATTGAAAGCAGGCAAAAAGGCGTTGGGGAAAAAGCATTTTCGGTGGCTTAGGTGAAAGCTCTAACATTTCATTAGCCACTGAAAGAACGAGTTTTCAGCGATTAAAAGGGATTTTCGAGGATACCACGATTAGCCAAAAGATGAGTTTCACCCAACATAGGGAAAATGGTTTCGGTGGCTTAGGCGAAAGGGATATCATTTCATTAGCCATCGAAAGCCATATTTTTGGCGGCTAGCAGACAAATTCTCAAAGGTGGTTAACCACCGAAAAGGTAAAAGATGGAAATGGTTAGAAATCGGTCAAATTGGACACTGTCAACAAAAGCACCGATCATTAAAAGGCATTGTAAACCATTGAAAGGACGAGGAGCTGCATAACTGCATGAGAAAATGAGTAAAGAGGTCATTAGTGAAACTGATAAGGACTGATGTAAAAATGAAACCCTCCTTCTACCTCCTCCTGTCCACCGAACTGCAGAAAAGCCAAAAGAATATCCAGGGTTGATTTTAACATGATTATTGGGCTTGGCCTCAAAAAGATTGAATGAATACATCACCCTCTGACCTCAGCCTCAATCATGAAGGATAAAGCCCTCATAATCAGTCCCAAATCTTCAGTACACCCCACCCTTGACTTTGGAATTTCTCTCCACTAGAAATTCATCTCTAAGAAGCAGCTTGCTAAAACACTATCATACAGAACTTAAAATTATTTTTGCAAGTACCTAAGAGTAGCATTCAGAAAGATGAAGAAGGGAGGACCTGCTCTCAGGAAGGAGTTGGGAGATATCAGCTATTTGGAGGCACATCCAGAGGTTTGTAAATTTTTCCAGGATGCTGGCTACTATAGATTTTGTGAGAAGATACAAAGTTCACATCAACAGGTGGCTGAGGCATTTCCTCTCTCATTTGATGGCTCTAAGGCAGTCATAGGCAAAGAAGAATTCCACATAGATGAAACCCTAATTATTGAAGTGATTGAACTCCCTAGCAC
Organism: Pseudotsuga menziesii; assembly: GCA_001517045.1. Lineage (NCBI taxonomy): Eukaryota > Viridiplantae > Streptophyta > Pinopsida > Pinales > Pinaceae > Pseudotsuga > Pseudotsuga menziesii. The sequence continues at coordinate 91,103 of LPNX010829041.1, forward strand.
AAGAGAGAAGTGGTTTAAGACTACCATACCAAAAGATGTGGAGTTCAGATCTTACCTAAACCCCGAGCATAGAGGGGTTGTGTGGAAGAAGAGTGTACCATCCTCCTGGCTAGAAGAGAGGTGGCAGCAACTGTTGAAGGCCATTTTGGTCTACATAACATGTGAAGGGAGATATAACGGAGCCATGATCTACCATTTTAAATTGATGAACCACTTCAAAGGTAAAATTACATAGAATTTTCCCTTTTACTTACACAGGAGCTTGGGAAAGATGGCACACCAGGTGAAGGCTCAGCCAACCAATATTGCTGGCGGACTGTCCCATCATGTCCTTATCCAACTTTTGATCCAAGAATTGCTGAAGAGAAGGACTATGGCATGGCCTTATTTATTGTTTTGGAATGGATTTGAAACAGGCCTTCAGCCAAAAGAAAAGGGGAAGTCTCTAGCTAAAAAATCCAGCACACCAAGAAATGGGAAAAGGAAGAGAAGGGATATATCCCCAACAGTAGTAGAACAACCTTCTTCCTCTTCCAAAGCTAAGAAGGTAAAAAGAAACTTGGATTTCAGTGAGAAATCCCAGGAAGTTACAACACACAGTGAGAACATCTTGAACCTGCCATACTCAGACTCAGAAGAGGAACAAGAGGAAGGTGCAGACCTATTGTAGCAGTGACTAAAGAACTACCATCCCCTACACCAAAAGAGCAAGAGGAACCAGCAGAGAAGGCTTCCTCCAGCATGCCCAAAACTCAAAAGATAAGTCAGTTGCTGAGGCAAGTGCATGAGATGGAGATTTTGGAAAGAGAGATAAAGAAGAACAATGTTATATTGACCAAGAGGAATAAGCAATTGCATAATTCTTTCCCAGAGATGAGAGGAAGATACATCTTGCTCAAAAGAAGAAATATAAGGTTCATGAAAGACAACACAAGATTGTATAGGATGATTAGGATTCAAAGACTACAGCTATAGGAGGCCAAGCAAAACCCTAGCACCCACACGATAACGTTGGAAACCCTAGCTAAAGCTGCAATAAGCCTTCAGCCTCCAGAATCAAGCCAGGCTGCTGTTAAGCTTCCTAACACAGAGCTTGTTGAATGAGAAAGACAAGCAGACAAACTTGACAGAACAATTTTGGAGGTGGCCTAAAGATCTTTGAAGAACAGGGCTTTTGGTGGCTTAGGCAGACACTGAGGCAGTTCATTAGCCACCGAAAGCCTTGCTTTCGGTAGCTAACGATTCCGATATTTTGGCCTCTTAACCACCAAAACCAGACAGAGGCATAATATTAAATTTTGACATGCAGGACCAGTTTTGGGTGAACATGGATGGCTCAGGGACAAAGTATAAACATGAAGGACGTTGAAGAAAAAATCATGGAAGGTATGCTTCAGTTTTGCTATGACATAAAGGAAGGAAAGGCCTCCAATACTTAACTATCAAAGTGAAACAGTGACTTAACCAGCAAAGGACCAGTGGCAGTGATTTCCAGTTGTTACTTGAGTTATCAAAAGGTTCATACGGTGAACAAATTCTACAGTTAGTTAGACTAGTAGTTAATTAGGGTTTTTTAACCTAATTTTGTAAAAAACAATTATTTTGTCTATTTTTATTATATCAGATCCTAGTTTTCGGGATCTAAGGATTTTTGTAAAGGCTATAAAGCCTAAGACTTATTTTATTGAAAAGGTTCGACTTTAGGGACTTGTATACCATTGCTATTGTCAAGCTTCTCATTTTTCTCATGACCTAATATAAGCTCTTTTGTTATCATCTATTCAGCTTCCATTTCTATCTTTTATGTGCTTATGCTTGAATGTGTTATTCCGGTTATATTTATGTTAATTAATGTCTAATAGCTGTCACCCTATTGGCATGTTGATGTGATTTGAATTATAAGTGCTTTCCTTGTCATGATTTAGCCATTTATATGTATTTGTTTTATGTATGAATTTGCCAGCATGATAAGTTCTCCATCCCTGCACCATATTGTCAACCTCTTAACAGTGGTAATTAGAATCCTTGTACCTGATTGAGTTTCATGCATGTTTTGAGAGTGGGGGGTCTTATAGGTCACTTGAATTGATCCATTTTAGAAAACCCCAAAAACATTTTAAGTTACTAGGCATCCTCGAGTTGCAACCTAGAGGAGTTTCCTGGAGTGATAACAAATTGGTGTCGTTGCTGTGGAGAGGAGATTGAAGCTCAACTTCCCTGGGAGACAACATAGATCTTGCTTTGATGATAGACAAAGTTTGGACACTATTCTAGTTGTAATCATCTATCTAGGGACTCCATTGGAATAAGGTGGCTTCAAGAAGACCAAGTACCAAAGCAAACCCTCAAGGGCCACCAACAACACCAGTTTCAGATCCAGAAGAGATTTTGAGAAGAGCTAGGGTTTCACTAAGGTAGACTAGCAGTGCTACAAAGGAAGCTACATCAGGTATTTCAAGAATTATTTCTGCAATTATTTCTTCTGTTGAAACACTTAAATTCTTAGGAATTTATAAATACATTAGAAAATTTTAGGGTTTGGGCATCTTCAAGCACTACTGCTTGTGAAGATCCAATCCTTGGTGACTCCACTGGGATAAGTTTACCACCACCACCTTTTCAGCTACTACCTACATCAGTACTACCTTCCTCCACCCTTTCCATACCCATTTCCAATATGGCTTCCCCTCAATCGATCAAAATGGAAAGGATCACGGTAGCTAGGTATGCCCCCCTAAATTTGCCTAATCCTCTCTCGGCCATGCCCACTGGAGACTACCTCAAGTACATGCCTAAGCTCACAGGAGAGGGATATTTCACAGCTGAAGAACATCTAGAGGCATTTTACAGTTATGCTGAGAACATTAACATAGAACAGGAAGATCTATGGACTATATTTTTTGTGCAAAGCCTAGATGGTCAGGCTAGGAAATGGTTCAAAGAACTACCTGCTGGATTAGTAGCAGGCATTGAATCCCTAGATGACATATTTCTAAAAAAATGGGGAGAGAGGAGAGACCACTTCTATTACATCACAGAGTTTAGCAACTTGAAAAGAGAGAATGGGGAGTCTGTCTCCAACTTCACCAAGAGGTTCAACAATATCTACAGCAAGATCCCCATTGATACCTCAGCCAGGATAACTTATGCAAATGCCTTTGACTCTGATTTCTGCCTGCTTCTCAGAGAAAGGAGGTCTGCCTCCTTATCACTCATGCAAGATGTTGCCCTAGAGGTAGAATCTAACATTGTGGCATCTCAGAAGGTCAAAGGAAAGATAGACAAGAAGAAGCAGCCGGCAGATCCTGTTGGGGCTTCTTCATCGGAGAACAAGATTGAAAAAATGACCAAACTATTAGATACTTGATTGTTGAAATGTCTAAGATAAAGGACCGAGGACAGATACCTGTGAGAGGTAAAGGGCTAAGTGATTTTGTTCCTCGAAACCCTAATTTTTTCCCTTACAAAAGAGGCAACCCCCCAGTTCAGATCCTCAGAAGGGAAAGGAATCAAGGAGAATATCAGAGAATCAAAGCTCCTTTTCAGAATGTTGTACTAGAAGAAGAGACAGAATTCATTGAGGAAGAAGGAGAGGCTGAAGACAACATTCACTGCATGGAAGATGAAGTTGACTATTCTTTTCTAACAGAGGCAGAATATGAGGAAGCCCTAATTGATGAGCAGATTGGTGAAGAAGCAGTATATCAGGCTGATGGTCAAGGAGGGTATAATATGAGGTTTAGGCTGGTTGCTCCCCTTAAGAAGAATGTTGTTCTTGCCAAACAGCCAGTTGCACCAACTAAAAAGGCTGTTGTTTTACCAAAGAAAATGGTTGTCATTTCCAAACCATTGCAAAAACCAGCGCCTTCATCAAGCCCTAACCATGTCCAACTCAAAGCTCCAGTACATGAGGTAAGGTTTCCTGATAGACTACATTATTCTTTCAACCTTGAGTCAGAGATTCAGAAATTGAAGATCCCTTTCCCATTAATCGAGCTAATGAAAAATGATGCATTCAAATCTTCCATACTGAATTCTCTCCAGCCAAAGATGCATATTGATACTGACTTTGTCAATCTACAAGATGATAAACCTGTTGTAACCCTAGGACCTATGATTGAATACCTAAAGGATTCATGCCCACGTTTCTATATATCCTTGAATATCCATGATAAAGTCCTTCATAACTGTCTGCTGGACTCAAGAGCTTCCCATAACCTAATGCCAAAGGCTGTGATGGATGAGCTTGGTCTCAGCATTACAAATCCCTACCATGATTTGTTCTCCTTTGACTCCAAGAAGTTCAAGTGCTTGGGCATCATCAAAGACCTTGTTGTGAACCTGAATCAACTACCTTAAAAAATCATCATGATGGACATTGTAGTGGCTGATATCCCTCCCAAATTTGGTCTCTTGCTATCTCAATCATGGAGTAAAAGGCTAGGTGGCACCCTCCAGATGGACCTTACATATGCCACAATCACCATGTTTGGAGGGGAGACCAAGAGACTTTATAGAGAGAATCAGCTTGCCTACATCATAAGCAATGAAAGGAATTCAGTGAACCACCCCATCTATGCAGTAGACACTAATTTTGGGTCATGCATTCTACAAATAGATGATTCTTAGCAAACACCAGTCCATCTTACCAAGCCCACCTGTCAGCAGCCCAAAGAAGTGACCACAATAGTCTAGAACATGTATTTTGATGGAGAAAGCTCAACAGGTGCAGGTGTAGTATTGATCTCTCCATCCAAGGAAAATATTTATCTATCTTATAAGCTTGATTTTAAAACCACTAACAATATATCAGAATATGAAGCCTTGATACTAGGAGTTAAAGCTGCCAAGGAAATGGGGATCATGTGCATGAGAATATTTGGAGATGCAGACGTTATTATACAGTAGGTCAACAACACTTTTCAAGCAAAAAATGTCAGACTAAAGGCCTACATGGACAAGGTATGGAAACTCAGAGACTCCTTTATGTTTTTTGAACTGTCAAATATACCTAGGGTTTTGAATCACCTGGTTGATTCCCTAGATGTCTCAGCAAGTCTGTTTGTTCCTCCTTTACCTCCTCAGCTCATCTATAATGTTCAGGTCAAGTACAGACCTTCCTTGCTAGATAATGTAAAATTTTGGAAGGTGTTTGAGAATGATGATGAGCTTAGTAAATTCCTTCAGCTAGTAGATGAATTCTCTGATATACATATAGATCAGGAAAACCTAAACATGGATGAATCCCAACAGCTCAAGTTGAAAGATAAAGTAGCTGATCAGAATATTGTCAAATTACCCAGCAACTATATACCTTGGGGTCTAGTACCTCTGGAAGAGCTTTTTGATCATAATGACATCCCTTTCAAGCCTGCCAAAAAGGAGCAAGACCCAACTGTTCAGGAGAAAAACATAGGTAGCCAAAGCCATCCAAAGCTGATAAATCTATCAACTGAGTTGACTGCTGATCAGAGGTCCAAATTTTGCAGCCTGATAAAAGAATTTGCTGATATATTTTCCTAGGAGTACAGTGACCTGAAAACCTATGACACTAATATCATCCAGCACAGGATTCCTTTGGAGAAGGACACCATCCCTTTCAAGCAGAAGCTGAGATCCATCAGTCCTCTACTATTACCAGTAATTGAAAAATAAATCCATAAGCTCCTCAAAGCCAAAATCATAATCCCCCACAAGTATTCCAAGTGGATTGCAAACTTAGTGGTGGTAAGGAAGAAGAATGGGGGGAAATCAGGTTGTGTGTGTATTTTAGAAACCTAAACAAGTGCTCCAAAAAGGACAACTATCCACTACCCAAGATGGAACGCCTGTTACAAAGAGTCTCAGGGGCTAGTGCCATGTCATTTCTGGATGTCTTTTTCGGATACAACCAAGTTGTCATGCACCCTGATGACCAAGAGAAGACTACCTTTACCACCCCCTGGGGCACTTTCATGTATGCTAAAATACCATTTGGGTTGATGAATGTTGGGGCTACTTTTCAGAGAGCCATGGACTTAGATTTTGTAGGATTGAATGATAAATTTATGCTTATATACTTGGATGACCTAACTGTTTACTCTCACAGCCATCATGACCATTTGCAGCACTTGAGGAGGGTATTTCTAAAGTGCAGGAGGTTTGGAATATCACTCAACCCTAAGAAGTCCCAATTTGCACTCAGTGAGGGGAAAATTATAGGTCACATAGTCTCAGTTGAAGGTGTAAAGATTGATCCGGTAAGGGTGGAAGCAATCCAGAAGCTGTCCATACCTAGGTCAAAAAGAGATATTCAGTCCTTTTTGGGTAAGATAAACTTTGTCAGGAGGTTCGTCCCTAATTTCTCTGAGCTGGTAAAGTACATAACAACCATGCTGAAAAAGGATGCAGAAATAAATTGGGCTGACCAGGCAAGAAGCTCTTTCGAAGACATCAAGAAGGCTATCATGGAAGTCCCAACCCTGATTAGTCCGAACTATACGAAGAGTTTTTATATCTTTACCTTTGCATCTTATGACACAGTGGCAGTTGTGTTGTTACAAAAAGATGATGAGGGTCTCGATCATCCAATTGCATTCTTCAGCAAAAACCTGAGAGATGTTGAGCTGAAGTATGATCCAATTGAGAAACATGCTTATGTTCTCATAAAGTCATTGAAGACCTTCAGGATTTACATTCTCCATGCAAAAGTTCTTGCCTATGTTCCTTCAGCTGCTGTGAAGGATATTTTGACTCAACCTGACATTGATGGAAAGAGAGCTAAGTGGATTGCCAAGCTCATTGAGTTTGATATAGAGGTGAAGCCCACTAAGCTAGTAAAAGGACTAGGTCTGGCCAAACTCATGGCTGAAGAAAACTGTGAACTAATGGGGATAAACTTCACTTTTGTCAATTCAGCAAACTTGCAAACTGTAGTAGCAGCGAAAGTAGTTCAAGATCAGAATGACATTCAATTAGTGGCTGAAAAATTGTCTTCATGTGAGTGGTACTCATGTATTATTTATTTTCTGCAGAAATTAGAAGTGCCTCATGGTCTTACTCCTAATCAAGCTCGAGCTCTTAAACTAAAGTCTATTAAATTCTGCATAGTTGATAAACTGTTGCACTGGAAAGATCTGTCTAGAATTTTGTTGAGATGTATAGATAAAGAAGAATCAGATCAGGTCATGCATCACTTTCATTCCAGCACATGTGGGGGCCATCATTATTGGAAAACCACAACCCACAAGATCCTGAGGGCAAGGTACTATTGGCCAGTCCTTTTTGCTGATGTATGTACCTTTGTAAGGTCCTGTGACCAGTGACAAAGATTTATAGGGAAACAACAGCTCAAATCCTTGCCCCTTAGGCCTATTGTAGTGAGTGGGCCTTTCCAGCAATGGGTCTAGATTTCATAGGTGAGGTAAATCCATCTTCCAGTGGGAAACATAAATGGATCCTACTAGCCACAGACTACTTTACCAAGTGGATAGAGGCAGTACCCACCAGGAATGCCACTCATCAGGTCATCATGAATTTTTTATATGAGAATATCTTTAGCAGGTTTGGCTGCCCATTAAGGTTAGTAACTGATAATGCACCACCTTTCAAAGCCAGGGTATTGGTAAAAATGTGTGAGTCAATGTGCATTCAACCGGTTCATTCCACATCCTATTATCCTCAAGGCAATGGCTTGGCTGAGGCATCCAACAAAATCCTAGTCAGGATCATCAGAAAACTATTGGAGACAAATCAGAAAAGCTGGGATTCTAAGATAAAAGATCTATAGGGACTTCTCCATTAAAATTAGTTTATGGTACTAAGGCCATTTTTCCTATTCAACTCATTCTGCCAGTGGGAAAATTCTTTCAGGAAGAGGAAAATGAACCAAATGAGATGGTGAGGAGGATGATGGATTTGGTGGAGTTGCGGCAAGTCAAGGAACAAGTGATAGGAAAATCAGAAGCCCATCAACAGAGGATAAAGGTCATGTTTGACAAAAAGGCAAAGGTAGACAACTTTCAGGTTGGAGATTGGGTCCTAAAGTGGGATGCTGTCAGGCATGACAAGGGTAAACATGGAAAGTTTGACTCTATGTGGATTGTCCCTGTCATAGCTCAGGTACAGAATAATAACACCTTCAAATTACAAAATCTGGAAGGGGAAGAGGTGTTTGATGGCCCAGTGAATGGGCGTTTTCTAAAACTTTACTTTATTTGAGGCTTTGAGGCCTTGTTATTGTAAATTAGTAGTTAATAGGTTGTTTTTGCTTACAAAATAAACTCCATGCCCAATGGAACAATAAATGACAGTGTTAAGTTTTTAGTTATTTTCAAGGAAAGGAATTTTGGTCTGGGGTTCTTGCGACCTCACAGGGAGGTTCCCATCCCCAAGTAGGAGCCAGATGTTATCTCCCAAAATAAATTTATTTTGATAGTATGAAGAATTCAAGTCATGACATGAAATATTTAAAGATGACTAACAAATTGAAAGTCTATGTTTGTGCTATGGTTGAAGAAATTGGAAGTTTTAGTTTTCAGTGGCTTTGGCGGGGTTCTTAATAGCTCATTAGCCACCGGAAAGTGTCCCTTTCGACAGCTTAGTGAACAGTCCACGAAGGGTGTTAACCGCCGAAAACGGACAGAATGTGACATTGGTATAGGCGCTTTCGGTGGCTTAAGTGAGACTTTGGACATCTCATTAGCCATCGAAAAGTGTCGCTTTCGGTAGCTTAGTAAACATTTCCAAAAGGGCACTAACTGCCGAAAGTAGGAAAAAATGCGTTGGGGAAAAATCACTTTTGGTGGCTTAGGCGAAAGCTCTGACATTTCATTAACCACTGAAAGAACCGGTTTTCAACGGTTAAATGGGATTTTCGGGGATACCACTATCCGCCGAAAGATGAGTTTCACCGCGACATAGGGAAAGTGGTTTCGGTGGCTTAGGTGAAAGGGATATCATTTCATTAGCCACCGAAATCCATCTTTTCAGTAGCTAGTACACAAATTCCTGAAGGTGGTTAACCACCAAAAAGGTAAAAGATGGAAACGGTTAGAAATCGGTCAAATCAGACCCCGTCAGCAAAAGCAACGATCATTAAAAGGCATTGTAAACCACCGAAAGGACAAGGGGTTGCATAACTGCATGAGGAAATGAGTAAAGAGGTCGTTAGTGAAATTGATAAGGACTGATGTAAAGATGAAACCCTCCTTCTCCCTCCACCTATCCATCGAACTGCAGAAAATCCAAAAGAATATCCAGGGTTTATTTTAACATGATTATTGGGCTTGGCCTTGAAACGATCGACTGAAGACATCACTCTCTGACCTCAACCTCAATCATGCAGGATAAAGCCCTAATGATCAGTCCCAAATATTTAGTACACCCCACCCTTGACTTTGGAATTTCTCTCCACCAGAAAGCCATCTTTGAGAAGCAGCCTGCTAAAACACTATCATATAGAAATTAAACTTATTTTTGGAGGTACCCAGGAGTAGCATTCAACAAGATGAAGAAGGGAGGACCTGCTCTCAGGCAGGAGTTGGGAGATATCAGCTATTTGGAGGCACATCCAGAGGTCTGTAAATTTTTCCAAGATGCTGGCTGCTATAGGTTTTGTGAGAAGATACAAGGTTCACATCAGCAGGTGGCTGAGGCATTTGCTCTCTCATTCAATGGCTCCAAGGCAGTCATGGGAAAAGAAGAGTTCCACATAGATGAAACCCTAATTACTGAAGTGACTGAACTCCCTAGCACAGGAGAGAAGTGGTTTAAGACTACCATACCAAAAGATGTGGAGTTCAGATCTTACCTAAATCCTAAGCATAGAGGGTTTATTTGAAAGAAGAGTGTACCATCCTCCTGGCTAGAAGAGAGTTGGAAACAACTGCTGAAGGCCATTGTAGTCTACATAACATGTGAAGGGAGATACAACAGATCCATGATCTATCATTTTAAATTAATGAACCACTTCATAGGTAAAATTCCACTGAATTTTTCCTTTTACTTACACAGGAGCTTGGGAAAGATGGCACACCAGGTGAAGGCTCAAGCAACCAAGATTGGTGGCAGACTGTCCCATCGTGGCCTTATCCAACTTCTGATCCAAGAATTGATGAAGAGAAGGAATATGGCATGGCCTTATTTCTTGTTTTGGAATGGATTTGAAATAGGCCTTTAGCCAGAAGAAAAGGGAAAGTCTCCAGCTAAAAAGTCCAGCACACTAAGAAGTGGGAAAAGGAAGAGAAGGGCTATATCCCCAGTCGTAGCAAAACAACCTCCTTCCTCTTCCAAAGCTATGAAGGTAAAAAGAAACTTGGATTTCAGTGAGAAGGCCTACGAAATTACAACACATAGTGAGAACATCTTGAACCTTCCATACTCATACTCAGAAGAGGAACAAGAGGAAGTTACAGACCTATTGTAGCAGTGACTGAAGAACTACCATCCCCTACACCAAAAGAGCAAGAGGAACCAGCAGAGAATCCTTCCTCCAGCATGCCCAAAACTCAAAATATAAATCAGTTGCTGAGGTAAGTGCATGAGATGGAGATTCTGGAAAGAGAGATAAAGAAGAACAATGTTATATTGACAAAGAGGAATAAGCAATTGCATAATTCTTTCCTAGAGATGAGAGGAAGATACATATTGCTCAAAAGAAGAAACCTAAGGTTCACGAAAGACAACACAAGATTGTATAGGATTATTAGGCTTCAAAGACTGTAGCTAAAGGAGGCAAAGCAAAACCCTAGCTAAAGCTGTAAGAAACCTTCAGCCTCCAGAATCAAGCGAGGCTGTTGTTAACCTTCCTAACACAGAGCCTTCTGAATGAGAAAGACAAGCAGACAAACTTGACAGAACAATTTTGGAGGTGGCCTAAATATTTTTGAAGAACAGGTCTTTTGGTGGCTTAGGAGGATGCTGAGGTATTTCATTAGCCACCGAAAGCCCCGCTTTCGGCAGCTAACGGTTCTGATATTTTGGCCTCTTAACCACTAAACATAGACAGAGATATAATATTAAATTTTGACATGCATGACCAGTTTTGGGCGAACATGGATGGTTCAAGGACAAAGTATAAACATGAAGGACACTGAAGAAAAAATCATGGAAGGTATGCTTCAGTTTTGCTATGACATAAAAGGAGAAAAGGCCACCAATACTTAACTATCAAAGTGAAACAGTGAGTTAACCAGTAGAGGACCAGTGGCAGTGACTTCCAGCAGTTACTTGAGTTATCATAAGGTTCATACAGTGAACGAATTCTACAGTTAGTTATACTAGTAGTTAATTAGGGTTTTTTAACCTAATTTTGCAAAAAACAATTATTTTGTCTATTTTTATTAAATCAGATCCAAGTTTTCAAGATCTGAGGATTTTTGTAAAGGCTATAAACCATAATACTTATTTTATTGAAAAGGTTTGACTTCGGGGACTTGTAGACCATTGCTGTTGTCAAGCTTCTCATTTTGCTCATGACCTAATATAAGCTCTTTTGTTATCATCTGTTTAGCTTCCATTTATGTCTTTTCTGTGCTTATGCTTGAATGTGTTATTCATGTTATATTCAAGTTAATTAATGTTTGATAGCTGTCACCCTATTGAGATGTTGATGTGATTTGAATTATAAGTGCTTTCCTTGTCATGATTTAGCCATTTATATGTATCTATTTTATGTATGAATCTGCCAGCATGATAAGTTATCCATCCCTGCACCATATTGTCAACCTCTGAACAATGGTAATTAGAAGTCTTGTACCTGATTGAGTTTCATGCATGTCTTGAGAGTGGGAGGTATTATAGGTCACCCCACTTGATCCATTTTAGAAAACCCCAAAAACATTTTAAGTTACCAGGCATCCTCGAGCTGTAAGCTAGAGGAGTTTCCTGGAGTGATAACAAGTGTTTATCATGGTGAACACTTTTTGGTGGTCACAACGTGGGGATATGACAAAATTATTCTATGAACACAGAATAATGGATGCTTGCTAATAAATTATTTTTGAAGTTCCTTTAATATTGGAATTGGAAGATATTTAATGTATTTAGTAGAATTTAAGCCGTTTGCAATACAATCAGTAAGACATATAACATATTGTGAAACTCTTAAAAAAATTGCATCCTCACCCATATCTAAAATAGCCCTTCCATTCCTTCATTTTATATGGCATTAAATAAAATAAGAACTGCATAACATTTTGATAAAACAAAAAGTAAGAATCAAATTAAAAAAAAAAACCTAATGATGACCATCACAGGGGAATTGGATCGAGGGACACCTGGAGGAGAAATTATGACAACATATAAGGGAGATTCGAACCTGAAAATGAGAGGATTGACCATTAGATAATACAAAGAGACGTTGCATGATTGCACTGCCTAGTAGGTAGAAAAAAAATAAGGCATAACCAGAGGGCCATTTTGATGGAAGAGAAAACACATAGATTGACCAGCTACACAAAATCCACGCAACCAACTTTAGTAGGTCATCGTTATCATCTTATCAAACCTATTAGATTCTATGCAGAGGTGGTTCAACAAAATAATGTAACTTTCCAAAACTTACAATTTATATTAATTTTTTACTATAAAATTAACTTTTTAACTTGTGATTATTAAATATAAATTAAAAAACACAATTTTGAATAAAGAACATACTCACTTAAACTATCCAACGACCATTGTGACCCACTAACAACCTATGTTATAATTATAATTTATTGATAATATCAGAAATGTGTGGTAAGTTTAAGCAATGACCCTCCCTGTACATTTGACCATGTTGAAGTTACCCGACATAAAATGAAAGAAACTGACAAAGTAAATTCCCTGGCCTTTTGTTTTTGTGACATGGGGATTGCTTCCAATTAACAGGTGCTTCCAAAATACTTGCCAATGGCGGTATAGGTCCCTGATTAGTGTCATTCAAATTACAATTAAAAGATTGGATTAAGGACTTGATAAAAGGGTTTTAGGGATCTGGGCTGTCATTCACATTCTTTTTTAAAATTATTTAATTATTTATGTTAAAACCAATAACATTTTATTAATCACATGGTTTTAATAATTATCTAAAACGACTACTTTCACCCATCGACCCAAAAGGCTTCTTGACACAGACAACCACAGCTAGGTTAAAAAGTTAAATAGCTCCTATTTATGCCAAATCACCTATCCCATTTTAACTATAGTTGGATTATTCATGTAAAATTTGGGGTACCCTGAAGAATTCCTTTGGAATAGAGGTCATAATTTCAATTATAGGCATAATTTTGTTAAACTTGCATAGTTTGGTATGTTGTAGGTCATCTGGCCTACATTAACACACGAAAAGGGTTCCACATTTTGTTGATTTCCTACCTTTATTGGAATGCATGATGCACAATTGTTTCGACCTGTTACATATTCTTCTTAAAAAGGAAGCCTACACATGAAGAGCTTGACCTGCACATGGATTTATCAAAGAATTTACATAGCGATTTTTGGACCAATATAGAAGTCGGGACTGTGTTGAAGGCAAAAATAACTCTGGATAAAACCATGGAGAAACAGTGCATGAAGATTTAAAAACTCATGAAGAAACAACGACCTACTCCATCAAAATTAAAAACCTGCGTTGTCATCCTGTCTGGTGTCAAATTGGATAAGGACGTGACCAATCTCTTGCAAAAAGGGTTAAACTTCTATTTATCTCCAAGAAGGATCCCCACGAAGATATAATATACTATATTTAGAAGACAATAAAGGGATTATTGTATAACATTGTTGAAGACATCAGACAAGAGTGCGCCATTGTGCTTAAGAACGTAGAACCCCTAAGAGAAACATTATGATGGACAAATACAATGTGTTAAAGAGAATAAAAAACAAAAAAGACATCATTATTCTTTCTTAAGGTAGACAAGGGGAACACAACAGTTGTAATGAAAAGTGAAGATTATAGTTTTGATTATATATTTCTATAAAATTCCTAGCCTCCCATCTCGACACACTGCAATGCCATGAAATTTCCAATGTGTATTTCACCTAGAAAACAATAATCAAATCAGACTTGTGCCAATGCGTTACAAAACATACAATAAAAATAAAAGGTTTACTAATGTGAAGAGGGTGAATAAAATACAAGAAATTCAAAAACTCTTTTACAGCTTACCTCTCTCAGAAGGCTTTGATCGACATCAGTTAAAGCATGTCCCATTAAAACTTAGTTTAGATATTCTGTTGTGAATGTATTTTCCTCTTGCAACACCTTTTCTCCAGGAAATGAAATATTTGAAGCTCATAATTCTCACCCGTTTATCATCTCTTCCTCCTTCTTCACCATTGGAATTGCAGAAGAATTGCCCGTTTTCATCTTTGAACCTCTAAAACAATAGTTTCATCCCATAATTAAATATCAATAATAAAAAAGTATCTAGTCTTAGCAGGTAGTGGTATAGTTATTAAATTTTCATCTTAAATCTTCAACGTGCAATACATGAACCTATTCAATCAAGGGAGTTGATTATCGGCCTTGTTCAATTAATGTGCTTACTAAAGTCCATTGGGAATTTGAAACACTTGGAAAAGATTAAACGCGACTGTTTGCAAGGAACATTTCAAGAAGAATTCTTTAATCTCTGCTCATTGAAACACTTGGCACTCATGACAGTAATGAAGTCTTTTCCAGACTCTTTGGGGGGGTTAACAAATCTCCAATACATTACCTTAAGCGGCAGTAATTTGAAAATGTTGTCGCCTTCCTTTGGGAAGTTAACAAAGCTCCTAAACATTAACCTGCATTTTTTGTGAAAATTTACGAATGCTGCCAGACTTCTTCATGAACTTGATTCGGCTCAAATATCTCCTATTGCCAGTGTTATTATTGTTCTTGTCAATCAATGCAACCAATCATCAATATAGATTCCTCGCATGCACATACCCATCCATTAGTGGTCGATTAGTGGAGTGATTAAGAAATTCAAGACGCATGAAAAACCACAAATTGGCTACATAAATCCAAGAGATTTGTAGATTGTCTTGATAATGAAAATAGTCACAGCTCATGGCAGTTGTATTCCATGTATGGATCAAGGTAATATATTTAGAAGATATAGTTTTTAATTTTTATATTGTCTGTTGCATCGTTCTTTTTTCTGGTTGACTTATCACCACACCCAATGCTGAGATCACCTCGCCGTCGGCTCCTGGAAATGGAAAACCGAGGACGACGTTAGCTATTTTTGTCCAATTAGGAAATTAAAATTTCAAATTTTAAAAATACAAATAATAGCAACTATTAACAACTCTAGAAAAAATTTCAAACATTTCATTGTACGGAAATGATTAATACACCTTCATGATTTATATAAATCCCCTTGTCAGGGACATAATAAACATACTATTATATTATTATATGATAGAGTATTCATTTCCAATAAAGTGTTAAAGTGTTTATATATATTTCTTTTCTAAATATTCAACAACCCTGTAATATATAAATTGTCATTTTCCTTAAATCGAATTGGCCACACAACATATTATTGTGATGTCATCTTTTTCCTAAAACCACACATCTTCAGCATGTTACTTAATCCAAAATTAAAATATTCAAAGTCAAATCATGAAAATTCACACAAGTTATTATTGAGACGCCATCTTTTTCCTAAAACCACACATGTTCACCATGTTAGTTGATGCAAAATAAAAAGATTCAAATGCTCATTTTTATAAGTCAAATAGTAAAAATTGACCATGTTGGTTGATGCAAATCAAAAGATTCACATGCTATCTTTTTATGTCCCCGACGGAGGACATTTATATTTGGTGAAGTCGGATTAGTTTTTTTTTTAACACGTATCTTTGTGTTTGTAATGTTTTTCTATTTGTGTTATTTAATTTTTTAAAAATGGTCATGTGGTCATCTCGTTATTGGTTGGGAGCAACTGACTTCATGCCTCGGGAGTCCCCTCCCAAGCGTAGGCGGCGGGCTCACCTAAGCAACATTAAATTGTTCTTTTTTTGTTGATCATGGAAGCCTCCAGGTGGCCCTGCCATGTTTTTATGTGCTATGGGTAGTGTATATTCCAGGAAGCTTCGACGCAGGGTAAAAAAATGTCATTAATAAGGGTGGTTTTCTGTATCTATCGTATCGAGCTTAAGGAATGGTAAGAAACTCCCATAGTGTTTCAGGTTTCATCCGTTTGATATGCAGGCTTGGCTGCCATTTTTGTGTTCTCCTTCTGGTATTTGCAATATAGGGTTGTTTTTGCTCGGTTGTATTATAGCAGCATTTTTGTGATCTCCTTCTGCCCTATTTTCAATATAGGGATGTTTTTGCTCAGTTGTATTGTAGCAGATGAGTGTATCATGTAAATAAATGGTAGGAGAGCCTCTTATGTAGTGGTTTCTATGATCAGAAAAAAGGAATTATGATAAAAAAAATGACATATTTATAGAAGTTGTGGGAAAAAAAGAGGTTCCAGAAGAGGAACTAATCTTTGTAAGTTGCATCGTTTTGAATATGAATATGTAATTTTCTTTGGTTTTTTCCTGTGTGTTTGACAGTCTAGATACCGTAGAGTGTCTTTTAGTTAATTTTTGTTTTTGTCTCAGTCTGTTGGCCAAGGTAAGGTTAGTCATGTTGCGTCATATTCTTGGTGTAGTGAGGGTGTCTGTGTTGTCTTCGAATCTAAGAAATTGGAATGAATTGCTGTCAAATTTTGGGTTATGTCGCGTTTTCCTTCTAATGGATGTAGCCTTGTTATTATTTATGCTATCTATAAATATGAATTGTAGAGGGTTTGGAGTAATTTAAATGATAATTATTGTTATTTTTTATTGTAGGAAGGGATATTTGGATGAGAATGAATTGATTCAATGCTCCTACCATGATTGGCCTTTCAAGGAAAATGCGTCTTGTGCTAAAATCCCATAGGTTGTGTCTAAAGGACCTAAAGCTAGACCTGTTGGGTCACCTCAAGCTTGTGTAGTGAGCTTCCCTACAACTGTCTCTGAGGATTTTTTGTTCATGTGGCCCACGAGAATGCTAAGAAAGGTCCTCCAAGTTCAAGCCCCATCTTAAATTTTATTTATATCACCCATAAATTATTATTTTAGAAGCATTTTTAAGATGTGATTCTTTGAAATTGTGTTTGAATCTCTTAGCCAATTGCTATCTATACAGGCTAGTTGGGGGAGAGATGTGTTGAAAAATGAAAAACCAACTTCTTATTTCTCTTTCTTCAAGAATAATAAAAACTCGGTAGGTCTTTCCTAATTCGAAGGGAAAGGGGATTTTTCCATTGCTTACAAGTTAGAATTTTGTTTTTATTTCGATTTGTCATCTAGTTCATGTAATTTCAGTTTTTAGGGTATTGTTTCAGCTACACGCACTAATGGATTGACATTTCAAAGTTGAATGGGGATGGGAAGGGAGAGATGGGGCTTCAATCATACCTTGTTTTGGTTATTTCTTAAATGGATTTGTGTATTATCTAGTACTTTGATTTATGGCATTTACTTTAGAAATTACCATCAAAGATTTGTTGGAAGGCACAAAAATATTTTCAATTAGGTTCAACCTTTCCCTAAAAATGGATTGACATTTCAAAGTTGAATGGGAATGAGAAGGGAGAGATGGGGCTTCAATCATACCTTGCTGTGGTTACTGCTTAGATGGTTGTTTGTATTATCTAGTACTTTGATTTATGACATTAACTTTAGTATTTTCCATCAAAGATTGGCTTGAAAGCACAAAAATAATTCCAATCCGGTTCAACCTTTCCCTAAAAACATGAGGGGTAATGCCTTTGAAAGAATGATGTAGGAAATAATGCTCGTTTGGATTGACTCGACTCACAGAATTTCCCAAACCTTTCAATGAGGACCCCCTACCGCTTTGTAGTGTGTACTCTTGCTTCTTCTTCTCATCCTTGAAATAGATTTTTATTTGAACAAGGTTCTAATCATTCACTTGAACTGAATTTAAAACCAAGGTAACGAGTCCTTGCACTGATTTTAATTTTTGTTGCTTTAAATCAGCTTTAAATCATAATTGAATCAGGGACCTTCTATGTAGCTCTTTCCGTTTCAGTTTAATCATATTATGTTACAGTAAAAATTTAATATAGTATTGTTTGAATTAATTACACTTAATGTAAGGATTGATTTCCTAGAACGTTAAAGAGAATTATGTTCTTAGAATAGAATGGAAATTATAATCTGGTAAAATAAGAAATAGACTTCTGCCAAATATAGTGCTTTAATTTTTGGATTGAAAATATATACTTTATTTCTATAATTGATAATTGATTTTTTGTGACAATGATACTGTCGAAACTTTCAAAGAATAGGCCGAGATAATTTTGTACAAGAAACACACCTGGAAACTCTCAGAGACATCATAACAACTTTCAAACGAGGAAACTCGGGTGGGGAACACACCATAAATCTTGAAAAATAGAGAGAGGAAAAAGAGTTAACTATGTGAACGATAAGAAACATCAAAAGTCTACATAGTGAAGAATATGTGTGTGTGTGTGTGTGTGTGTGTGCGCGTGCACGCGCGCATAGTGAAGAAACATTATGATGCTTTATCTTCATAAAACATTTATTGTTGTTACGACGGATACAACAACAACGCTTGGTTGTGATTCTTCGGGTTCTTCTAGACATTTGAACCCATGTATGCAAGAGTTTACACTAGGTCCTTATGCTATGGGAGAACAGTTACTTTCACCGCCTCTCATTCAGTGCCTTCAATCCTCCCCACCGCCTTCACCTCGCCGCCTGTGGATGCCCGAAAAATATTGAGATTTCCATTGGCTTATTTAGAGGTTCCAATTACCCACGAAAAGATAATTGAGCCCCAGCTGCTTCCAGTGAGTGCATGCACAACAGTTGCTACGACAAACAAAGAGGATTGTGTCACTCGCCGCACAACAACCACTTCCCCATGTTCTTGGTAGTGTTTCTTTGATCTGCATATCAAGGTCAAGATTTTATAATTATGTCAACTATAACAAAATATAGCATTCATTTTCATACATAGTTATGAAATATTTTAGTGGAATATTACATTAGAATGGATGAATTGCAGGTTTGTTTTAACCAGTGGCCTGGAAACTTCTTTACGTAGAAGGGAAACCACTTGTGTATATGGAGGGTTATGTTTTTGAACCTACATTATTTTGTGGTCTTATTATTATTGATGAGGGTAGTTTTTGGTATCCATGCTAACGGGATTAAGGAAAGGCTAAGGAACTCCCATGGTGTTTCAAGTTGGTTTGATATGCAGGCCGGGATGCCATCTTTTGTGTTCCTCTTCTGGGTCTTTGCGATATAGGGATTTTTTTTTTGTATTGTACCAGCTAAGAGTATCATGTAAATAAATGGTAGGAGAACCTCGTGTGTAGTAGATTCTATGATATAAAAAGAGGAACGATCCATAGAAGCAGTGGAGTAAAAGAAATTCGAAAAGAGGAAGCAAGCTGTGTAAGTTGCAACATTTTGAATATGAATGTGTATTTTTCTTTGGTTTTTGTCTGCGTGCTTGACAATCCAATTATTGTTTCTTATTGAAAACATTGTTTTTTATTGCAAAGTTTTTGGTTATTTACACTTGAAAATATGCATTATTAGATCTAAATATTAAAATACTCTATAACCGATTCTCAATGATTGTTAAAATAAAATTGGAAATTAAACTCCCAACCACCATTAATTTAATTTAATTTGGATCACACCTTCGCAAGGTGGAATAATCCCTTGTATCCATCAGTCAATCAATAGTGAAATATAATAGTCTCATCCTATTGCCTAGCTTAGCCTTACTACACTTCCATGTCTCGTGTCTATATCAAGTTAATGAACCGTGGTTTACATACATCCTCTAAGAAAAAATGGATATGGCACAATATTTTTTGTTGGATTCAAATATGCAGGGAATCAATTAAAAAAATCAATATTGTTGTCAATTTTTTCCACCTGGCTCATCATATATATTTCTTTTAATGTTAATAGGGTATGGTTGGAAATGCGAAACCTATGCAACCCAACAAATGCCTTAATTTATTTTTTTATTTTTATTTATTTTAGAATGACATGTGGTTTTTAAATTGACAAAAAAATTATACTCTTTATCTTTACACCTTAGATCAATTTACATTTATCTCAAAGTTAAAAGATTTATATTTTAAATTTAAAAAATTCATAATAATTCAATAATTAGATCACAAAAATTATTGTGAGCAATGATATATGGATTATAAACACTTTATCCATGCACATATGTGAGATAGGTGATCTATGCATATTCGAGACATGATCATGTACACATAACTCATGCATAACCAACAACCAAAAAAAGTCTGAAGTCTTTGTTGTAGTTAGTTTGTTAACGTTTATCATATATTGTTAAGTCCTTAACTTAGAGATTGCATGGCATTTAAATTATCTTCTTTGGCTTAAGGATTTAGGTGAATTAGCCAAAGCATTTTGGTGAATTTGAAGTATTCGATAGTTTTTTTTTGTTACATTTAGTAATGTCTCCAACTTTACTGCTCTAACACAAAATATATAAAAAAGAAAACCTAGAATAAAAACATCCATGCAAAATAATATGTATTATCATTTAGGTATTATCCATTTAAAAGGGTATGCTTCAATGATATTATCAGACAATTTCTAGTGGCCTTTTTCATAAGGCCTATTTTCTCTGTTAATATCTTGACCCAAAAGACTCTTTTCTTTGCTAATAGCTTCTTGTCACTTCATCTTATATAAACACTTGTAAGCAATGTTGGGGACATTGCCACCTCGTGGCTCTTATTTAACTCAAATCATGAAAAATTCCAATTAAAGTTTGTATTTTAAAACTTTTTTTTAACAAAAATGGTTGTGGTTTTTTTTATTATAAGAAAAAGAATGTGAATACAAAAAACAAAGTGGATTGTCCCCTTATCAGGACATCATCCCTTTCTCCTTAATCCTCCTTCTCTAGCTTATAGTTGTCATGGAGATTGCCTATGCTATGAGTGCTATATCTTCTTACAAATTGCCCAAGCAATAAATGCAAAAAAAATGCATTAAAAACAAATCATAAATTAAGGTATCCAAACATTTTCGCTAATGGCACTATCCTTTTCCAAGACACTGCAGTTCAAACCAACCCCTTTATTTCCCATGCTATCCACTTGATGATTATGTCCTCTCAAAACATGTAGGAAGGTAATGGATTTGAATTATTTGACTAAATAGATAAGCATATGATGCATCTTTGTGGAAGGATTTTTACAGTCTCTGGAGATATTTCTTGCTTCTCTGATGACAATTAAAGAGTCTCCTATAACATTTATTTCCTCAATCCCCATTTCTCTAGCCAGCTCCAAACCTTTGATTAGAGCATACCATTCTGCTCCATTGTTTGTTGCTCTTCGAATGCCCTAGGAATACTCTTTTTGCTTGCAACCTTTGTAGTCAAATATTACTCCACCTGCACCAGAAATTCCTGGATTACCTTTTGAATCACCATAAAAGAACAATGTATTGATTCTTGTATTAATCCTCCGATTTTGCAATTCCTTCAAGCTCATCCAGAGCTCCCAGGATGGAAGTCCCGACTTCTTTGGTCAATTGATACGAGGGGAGGGATTCCAAATGATGTCAACCATCCAATCTCTTTCCTCCACCATAAGAGGTTCATTTTTTATGTTTTTCATTCATCTTATGGATAAAGCATCCACCCATAGAATCTTTGCTGCAACAGAGACTTTTTTAATACAGATGCTTTGCCCTTCAAATATCTCCTTGTTCCTTACATTCCATATTTTCCAGCATACAAACCTTGGGAGGGATCCCCATGCTCTGGAAAATTTTGGATTTTTATTCAATGAACCTTGATAGTAATCATTCCAGCTGAAGAAAATGTCATTCCAATTTGTTGGCAGCGTGATATTCATATGTAGTTCTTTGAGAACCTCATTCTAGACTTTCTGTGTGAATTTACACTCTATGAATACATGCACTAAGATTTCCTCCTCCTCTTTGCACAAGATGCATCGTAACAGACCTACGATCCCTCTCTTCCTCAGGTTCTTGGTTGTCAGAGATTTCCACTGAGATAGGATCCATAAGAAGAAATTTACCTTTAACAATCCATCTCTGCTCCAAATTTTATTCCACCTATTGTTTTTTATTAACCTACTCTTCTTTTTATAAACCATGCGATATCCTTATTTTATAGAGTAAACACCCAATTTCCCCCATCCACGGCTGTTAGCAGAGTTTAAATTCTTTGGTGCTTTCCCATGCATGAGCATGAGTAGCATTATGAAGTCTTCCTGTAGGTGCGCTGGAGACTCCACATTTTTCCATCCATTCCATCTGTCGCTTCCCTTCCATTCAGAAATATCCCAAAGCGTCATGTAGTTATTGTGCTCATACCAATTCTTCAGCTCGCTCATCTCCTGGCAATAGTTTGCTGGCAATTTTAGACCAAGTTTATCCTGCCATATTCTAATTCTGTTTCCATTCCCAGCAATCCAGTAGATGTTATCTTTAATTAAAAATTTAGATTTTTGCAGAGCTCCCAAATTGGAGACCCAACTTTGCTTGTGCTTATTTTGTCCATGCACCTCCTTCTATTGCTTGACATATATTTTTTTGCAGGGCCGTTTTCCACCATGTCGTTTCTCCAGTGCAAATTCACCACATAAACTTTGCCCCTAGTGCCAGATTCATGTCGTGTGGGTCTCTGACTCCCACTCCGTTGAACTGCTTTGGACTTCACACCATGTCCCATGAAATCATTTTTTTTTTTTACTGTCCACCTTACCTCCTTTCCAAAGGAAGTTCTGCATCATCCCATTGATATCTAGCATAATTTGTTGAGGAGCTAGCGAGATTGAACAAGCATAAATCAGTTGAGCAGAGAGAACAACTCTGATGAGGATTATCTTTACTATTGGGTTGAGCCAACTGGTTCCCCAAGCATTGATTTTTCTTTTTATTTTATCTATCAATCCATGCTAATCAGCCTTCTTTTTTCCCCCTTGAATATGGGGATTCCCAGGTAGTTGAACGAATTCCATGTTGTAATTCCTTTGAATCCAAGGATTCGCGAGATCCTTGCCATGATGCCAGGAGGAAAATTCTAGCCATATACTTTGGATTTAGTGACATTAATTTTACCATCCGTAGCATTAAGGAAGGTGGAGAGCACACTGTTGAACCTTTCTGCTATGATTGTGGACGTGCCACCAAGCAGGATGGTATCATCAGCGAACTATGCATGATTTATCGCTCTAACACCTATTGCAATTTTTAGACCGTTTAGCTCCCCAATATCTTGTTGTTGCTGCAACTTCCTGCTTGGAGAGTCAACTACCATCAGATAGAGATATGGAGATAGTGGGAAACCTTTCCTGATTCACCTGGTGGCTTGAAAGAACTTAGTTGGTCTACCATTTACCAACAGAGCAATCCAAGGGTTGCTGATGCACACCCTAATCCATCTAATGAACCTTGTGGAGAATCCAAACTTTGACATGCTTTCAAATAAAAATAAATGATTTACTCAGTCAAAGGCATTAGCCATATCGATTTTTAAATCCATACCTTGCTGCTTTCTCTCCATGCTAGTGTGGATTGCTTCCTAAACGATTATGATGTTATCAAGGATTTGATGCCCCACAATAAATCCTCCCTGAGCATCCAAGATTATCCTTCCTGTTACTTTCTTCAATCTTGTGGCTAAAATTTTTGACAGAATTTTGTATGAGGTATTACATAGGGAAATAGGGTTGAAGCGATATATTGTGATAAGTTTTTTTTTCTTTTGGAATCAACATGAGAAAGGAAGAGTTGGTGGCTCCCCCAACCTTGTCTTGTCTTCTCATCCAGTTAAGCATTCTTTTCAAATCCTCCTTTATAATATCCTAGGAATCCCTATAGAAATTGATGGTGAACCCATCAGGCCTGGGTGCCTTATCTGCTTGTAGAGACCAAATGGTAGCCTTGATCTCAAATTCCAGAATGGGTTTAGATAGGTCCTTGTCATCCTACTCCATGATAAGGGAAGGTATTCCTAAGAGGAGTTTAGCTTGCGCTAGTGGATCAGTCTCTTCCTTGTCCATGTATAGGTCTCTGAAGTGCTGAAAAACATGAGCCTTGATCTCCTCCTTCTCCACCATCCTCTTGCCATATTTGTCCTTCAGTTATTTGATCATGTTAAAATAGAGCCTTGCTTTTGTTTGCTTATGGAAGTAATTTGTGTTATTGTCCCTTCCTTTTAACCATAGCTGTCTAGACTTCACCCTTAGTTCCTCTTCCTCACATCTGGGTGCGTTGAGGATCTTTAGACTTAACTCTTTTTCTTGGTTGATAAAAAGAGGTGTGATTTTCTCCTTTTCCATCTTGGAATGAAGGACTACCAACCCAGATTGAAGTTGGATTTTTTTATTGCTAGCGCTTTTGTAATATGTTCTCACCCAGACTTTCAGATCATCACAAACCGTTCTTAACTTACTCTCCCAAATGTAACTAGGAGAGCCAGTGTAATCCAGTCTCCAATCTTCTCTTACAATGGCCATGGATTTTTCTTCTTGCATCCAAGAGGTGTTGAAGCAGAATGGTATGGGACCGAGGTTTCTAGAGGTTTCTAACATTAAGGATATTGGCTTATGATCTAAGACAGCTGAGGGAAAAGTTAAAGAAGTAGGATTGAGTTCTCTAAGAAGGAAAGTAGCACTTACCAAGAAACAATCAGGCCTGGCCGCGATGAATCCTGCACCCGTCCTTCTGTTACTTAACGTGTATTTCCCATTTTTTAAAGGCAGATCTAGTAGATCTAGCTCAGAGATCAAGTCTTCCATGTTTACCCCATAGGGATCTCTAACACTAGAGCCCCCTCTTTTCTCCGACTGCGCTTTGGTAGCATTAAAATGCCTAGCGATAATGAGTTATTTCCCTTCCATTTCATCTTTTAGAGATGCTAAACTGTTCCAGAA
This sequence comes from Pseudotsuga menziesii, assembly GCA_001517045.1. Taxonomy (NCBI): domain Eukaryota; kingdom Viridiplantae; phylum Streptophyta; class Pinopsida; order Pinales; family Pinaceae; genus Pseudotsuga; species Pseudotsuga menziesii. Next base: position 116,068 of record LPNX010829041.1, read on the forward strand.
AGTTCTCTTGTCTTTGCAGTGTGTTGGGCTATACACGTTGCATATGTAGCTAACATTTGGGTCATCTTTTTCTTGAAACTTGGTAAGGAGGTAATGTTGACTCTCCTTGACATTTTTGTATCTCATATTTGCTTGGAAAAAAAGTTGATATTCCTCAAGAGGCCCCTCTGGAGCTTATAGTGTTTCCTTGGTTGGTTGTACAAAAGTGTTGTGAGAGCATCAAGACTTCCACATCACTCATTTTTGTCTCCTGTAGAAGTAGTATGTCTGGACTTTCATAATTAATAATGTCTTTTATGGCTTCCACTCTGCTTGCTCCACCTAGTCCTCTACAATTCCAAGAGACAACTTTCATTATTTCTTGATGGATTGAGGCCCTGCTCTAGAACTTCCATCCGCTTTCCTTGAGTTTTTTTTATTTTACAGGAGCTTTGTTTCTTCAATGCTCCTATGCCTTCTGAGTTACATCTCTCTCTTCATTTCTTGCTCTCTATGGTTCCTTTGTGATTTTCTTCCCCTGGTATTTGGGGCAGTTTCAGGAATATCTTGCGACCCATTTGAGGATGAGTCGGTGGATTGCGCATAGGAAGAGACTTTGCTTTGTTTTACCCTTTCAACCCAAGATCCTCCAAGTGAAGGGGAGCCATCCATCTCTACATCTAGCCTTTCAATCCTGGGTGAAGTTATTGGAATGCTGGTACCAGCTAAGGTGTCGTGTAGATCTGATCTACCTTCTTCAGTGGTCACTTCGTTCAATATGATTTCTCCCTCTTCAACATTCAAAAGATTAAACTAGTTTATTTTTTGTGACCTCCTTTTCTCCTTGCGTTGCTGCTTTTCCATTCTCTTCCTGGAGATCTTTTGACTTGAGGTTTGTCAGTGTCGTTTTCCTTCCTTTTTTCGCTTGTTGCCACCCTTCTTCATGACTTTTCTCTAGGTTTTCCTGTACTTCTTTAGGGCAGTTTTTTTGAAAAAAATCTCATACTCGTGGCATTTCTTGCATTTGAATGACAGTTGTTCATAATCCACTTTTTGAGCATGTTCCCAGCCATCCATGCATAGACTTTACAATTTTCGGTAGCCCCTTTTCTAAATCAACCTCTACTCATATCCGTGCACAAGAGAATAGAGGGCCCTTCGGTTCTGCCTTGTCTATGTATTTGTCGGGTGGGTTTCCTATTGCGTGCAGTGTTTCATCATTTTGGTAGTGTAACGGGAGATGGGGGAGGCAAACCCAGAATGGGACTGCGGAAGGCACATCCCTTTCTGGATTGAATGATAAACTCCATGGATTTAAGTATAACTCCTAGGGTCCCATGAAGTAAGGCCCACTTCTAAATATTAGATCCCTATCTTCTTTATTTTCAAACAAAAATGCGAAGAATCCCTTTCCACAAAAACATTCCTGCAGACCCCCGAAGATCAGGGTCATCCAATTTTTTTTCACCCAAAGATCTATTGTTTTTGGTGGTGGCCAGATGCTGGTGAACTGTCCATTCAACCCCCGCTCTCTCAATGAGAGGGCTTTCATCCTTGAAGTTGTCGACAAGATTTGAATCATAGGAGCATTAACCCTTTTCACAAAACCATCTCCTTCATCTGTCACGAACAGAGGGGGCGGAGGCATGGAGGCCATGAGGGCCCTAAATGCCGCATCCAGTGTCTTCCTTCATTCATCTGGGGTTGGATCCTCTGGAAGATCCATCCCATCCCTAGCAGAGGCAAAGGTCCAAGTCTATTTCAATCAGATCCAAGACTGCCAGCAAGAACCTGGATGAAGAAGGCTAGAGGGGGAGCTGCATGTAACGCTGTTGCGCATACAAACCAGGCTATGTGAGCAGGTCTCTCATGTTCGACTCTCTCCTTGCAGACCAAGACAATACAACTTGTATTTTAAAACTATTGATTACATATATAAATCTATTTAACAAATATATGTCATCAGGCTAATTAAATGAACGTTTACAATAGCTACACTTAAATAGGCAGTGGGAAACATGACGGAAATCATGCAATTTTTCTTATTATACTCATCTTGAATAATTTCATTTCCTCATCAGTATTGGTTTTAAAGATGTGTGAGTATGAAAAAAAAATCAAATAAAAAATTCTTAGTATGAAACCATATTATTATATTAATTGAAAAAAAACAAAAACAATGTCAAATGAAAATTTTCACTTCAAATACTAAGAAACTTTATTAATACACATTATCAATGTATAGTTCAATTAATATGTACATTTTCCATCTATAGTACAATTAATGCATACATTGTCCATGTATAGTTAAACTAAACTTTCACTTAATTAAGATAGGAGATGGAACCTTAAAATTTCCTAAATTAGTTGGAGTATGGCTAAATAGGTCCATCAATTTAGAAAGAACTTCTCTTTAGGGCTTGGGGAATTGTTATAGTTTGGATTATTAGTCTAAAGTTAAGGTTGTTAGGTTGTCTTGGGCTATAGGGTTTTTAACTAAACCACTCCTCAAAGTAAAACCTTTGAGGGAAGTTTGTATAGCAATCGAATAAAAAAATTGACTATATGATAGTGTAGGTATAGATTGTGATAATGCATGTATTTACATTGTCTTATTTTTCTTCTTAATATATCCATTCAAGCAAATACATCGATTTAAGTAAATATATAGTCAAAGTCATCTTCCATTCTACACTCAATTTACACACAAATTTTGTATTTATCATTATGTTTTGGTAATTTTGTGTTGAATTTTATTTTTTTGCTACCTTTTAAATACCAATTTCATATGGTTCTCGTTTCTACAGTGCAGTTGACGCTTATATGGGTTCTTGTGTCCCAAGGCTCATCATCTAGGTTCTTGTGTCCCAAGGCCTACTAGCAAGCTGGCCTAAGCATAGGTACTATTATTTGAGGTGGCATGTTACAAATTTTGTATGTCACTATGTTTTGGTAAGTCTGTGTTAAATTTATCTTTGCTGAATGGGTGGGGGCTAGACTACAAAGTCATATGCTTGCTTATTGTATAAGATGTCTTTTCGATTCATATGAATATCAAAGACTGGTATTTTTTCCTCTGAAAAAAAAATCTGTGTTAAATTTTATTTTTTCTACCTTTTAAATACATATTTTACGTGGTTTTTGTTTGTTCCATGCAGCTGACCCTCATCTAGATTCTTGTATCACAAGGCCCGTACAAAGCCCGTCATTCTGTCATCTGGGTTCTTGTTTCCCAAGGCCCGACATCAAGCTGACTTAAACGTAGGTACTAACTCTGCAAATTGCGGAACATTGATCTTGTCCTGATCTGAGTAAGACAATAGAGTTTTCAACACGTTTTTCAATTTTATGGAGTTGTTAGGGAAGATATAAGACAATAGATTTTTCCACACATTTTCAATTTTATGGAGTTGTTAGGGAAGAAATAACTTGTCTAACTTTTACTAACCCTTTTTTCTTCCCTTACTAAAATAGCAGTCAAACCATTCATGTGAGGTTAAATTCTTGCAAAGCTATGAGTTGTTGTGGTGCATTTCTTCAATCGTAAGCGTTGTGGCCTACTTCTCAGTATTTTGTCTATATAAACACGAACATGCTTCTCAGTATTGCACCTATATAAACACGAACATGCTTCTCAGTATTTGATGGATTTGAACACATGAACGAGACATGCCCATTCATCACAATCAAATACTTCTTCTTCCTCTTCTTCAAAATATGATTCATTTATTGTTGCCAAAAGCCTAGCTAAGACACTTTTCATAAAAGAAAAGAAAATAGAAGAAGAAGGCATAATATTCTTCATAACTCTCTAACTTATGAAAAATGAGATATCCCACATGCATCATGGATTAAAATTCTTCTATTACCATTCTTTATATAAGACAGGTGGAAAAAATATTTATCCCACTTGTATTATGGGATATGAACATCCATCCCTCTAGCATACATGATAGAGGTGAAGGAGACCCATTGGGAACATTGGAAAGTAATTGTGACAGATTCTACTCATGATGGAATGTGATGTGACACTTATGTGGGGATTCCAAAGCTTGTAAGATTGAGAGTTATTTGAAGAATAAGAAGATCAACCTTATGTGGATGTTTCCTCATGTTGGGGTTTTAGCACATAAAATCTATCCTCTCTTCTCTCTTTTTCTTCTTGCATAATTTATTGATTATTTGATGCTTGTATTGATTGGAGTTAGACTATTTATTTTCATTTATCTATACTATTTTATTTTATAAAATCTAGCAACGCTTGTCGATATTTATTTGTACTTTTTTGTGCTTACTTTTAATCTTCTATCATTGTTAAATTCCAAATGGATGGTCTATTCAAACATTAAATACGTAACTTCATAATCTACTCCCTAATTCCATAATTTCCAAATTTATAATCTACTCCATTCTCAACGTTTTTCCTATTCAAGTCTTAAATATTTAAATTCTACCTTGATTTTTACCATTTTTTTTAGTCTATGTTATTCATAGCTTAAAATTGTTAGGATTATTAATTAATACTCCCTTGACCATCATAGTCTATTTTTTTTCCTAGCTTAGGAGGTCATTGCCACTTCACTAGTGCCATGGGGGACTCATCTAGAGGCCACCTACCATTCCATGTGTCAATCTGCATGAGTTTAGGAGCTCCAAGGACCAATCCCTATAATTTAGGAACTCACTCTGAGTGCCACCAACAGTCTCTACTGAATTGACCCTAGTCGATATTTGGTTGTGTTCAGTTATACTCTGATTCCCATCAATTGGATCACTCTTAGTCATCCTAGTGCCACTTTGCATGATTTTAAGAAAGTAGGGCGTTTTTGCTCACCTAATTCAGTCAGTTAATTGGTTGTGAACTGATTAAGTGATCCGTAGTTGCATTAGTGAGCTCTAGTGGTGATTTTCCCACACTGTGTTAGCTCCGAAGCCAGTCTAGGTTGGTATATTCGAATCCCGTATTAGGCATTCAAATTATCCTATTTGTAACACCGTTGTATTACATATTATTTATTGATTAATGGATGTAATCATATCATTCCAATTTGTCTCCATGTGTGTGCAATTTTTCCATGAGTAATTTATCAGTCTCTACTGAATTCTTCTCTCTTTTGTAGCCTTCTTTTCTCATTGAATTCATGCAGGCCTGAAAATCCTATGCTTCATTAAATTTAACATGGTATCATAGCAGGTGTTCAGGACAGCTTCAAACCTCATAAAGTTCCATTGATGCACCAAAAGCAATTGGGTTCCACATAATTCCTGGTATTCTTGCCTTGATCCCTCTAGATTTTGTCCAGAGAAGTCTAGCCATGTGTGATGCACCTAGAGAAAGTGCACATGTCGAAGTGGAGAGTGTTTGAATTGGTTTGATTGTGAATTGAAGTGTTTTATAATGTTTTTGTAGGTACATTCAAATATTTTCTGAAGAATTAGTTGTTCTTGAAGATGTAAGATGGAGAATTAGACAACTTTGACCCCTAGAATCCTCACACCCTTCAATTATCTTGATTGGAGGGTTGATATGCATATTTTGTTGCGCAACAGGGGTTTGTATAGGGTCACCATGGAAAGAGAGGTCGAACCCCAACAACATATTGAAAAATCAAGGTATCTGAGTAAACTTGTTGAATCATTTGGATTCATGTGTATCCACATCTCCAGAGAGTTACTCTTTCACCTTGAGGGATTGAGAACACCAAAAGAAGTATGGGGTAAACTCAAATCCGTGTTTGGAAAATAGGATGAAATAAGGAACCATATTCTAGAGAATGAGTTGATAACACTACAACCCAGAAAATTCAAAACTATATAACAATTTTTCACAAAATTCAAATCACTGGTCATGCAATGCAAGTAATGTGGCATAATTGTTTTTTTTCTTTTTTTTTTCCAGAAATTGTTAGATTGCCTCGTGTACCCAAAACCATCACCTCTGACCAAGATACACATTTCTTATGGCATTTCTAAAGAACTTTGTGGAAGAAAATGGGCGCTAAATTATAGTTCATTAGTGCCTATCACTCCTATACAGATGGGAAAACCGAGGTAGTAAATCAGAGTTTGGGAAACCTGTTATAGAGCATTGTTGGAGAGAAGCCCAAGCAGTGGGATTTGGATTTACCCCAAGAAAAATTTGCCTACAATATTTATGTGAATCGATCCACAGGTAATCTCCCTTTTAGGTTGTTTATGGTAGGAATCCTTTAGGTGTCCTTGACTTGGTACAACCACCAATTGGGGACATAATCAATGATGATGGGGAAGTAGTTGCTGAACACATTCAACAGTTGTAGCAAACAATGTGACACAAATTGCAAGATAGTAACGAGCAATAAAAAATGATAAAAGACGTTGTTTGTCGCCCTCAGGTATTTAATGAAGGATATTTGGTGATGGTTTATTTGCATAAAGAGAGGTTTCCTAGAGGAACCTACCACAACTTGAAGTACAAGAAAATTGGTCCTTGTAGAACTCTCAAGAAAATCAATGAAGATGCTTACAAGGTATATTTACCATTGGATCTTGATATTTCTCCTATCTTTAATGTTTCTGATTTATATATCTTCCATGGGGATGATCTGGGTAATGACAATGAGGAGGAGTTGAATTGGTAGAAGGATATTCCACGCAAGAAAAAGGAACACATTGCTTGTATTTTAGATAAAACTCCCATTCATATTGGTTAAGGATAGTATAACTGATATATGGTACAGTGGGAAGGTTTTGCCCCGAAAGAAAAAACATGGATTACAGAGTGGGAATTGAAGAACTTGGATCCTGTTCAGTGGCAACAGTTTGAAGACAACAACTTGAAGGAGCTACGTTCTTTTCAACTAGAGGAGATTGATGCAGTTTGAAGTAAGCAACTTTTGAGGGCCATAACGTTTGACTTGGGTATCCATTTTTTTATGAAATTTCAGGTGGAGTTGCATCTTTTAGACTTAACTACTATTGCAATATGATATTTCATATTGGATTTCGTTTCGACATTTTTTTGGCCCAAATTCCTTCATTTAAGGGCTCGAATTTGGGTTTTAGTGATTTCCAGGATTTTTTTTTAAATGCAATTTTTAATTATCTTTCACTTGTGCACACAAATAGGAAAAATGAGTTGACATTTAGTGTCTCTCAAGTTAGCTCTCAGTTAGGTGCAAGTTTCAAATTGTTTCACATAATTTTGTGGACTTACTAAAAACAACAAGTTTCTAAAAATAATGTTTTTTTTCAAAGTTGTAGTTTTAAGTAGATACAAGGATTTTTCAGTTCATTGTAATAGGTAGAGTGAATGCATGAATAATAGGTTGATTCGTCATTCTCATATTTTGTCTTATTTTTTATGTTGTGAGTGAATTCAAATTTACTTGGTTACATCAGGCGTGCAAGGGACAAAAGTGGATATGGACAATATGACAAATGAAAAAAAATAGAAAATACATAAATACTTCGTATTTTAAATGATGCCACTTATCATGGCATTGAAAGTGTTAGTTTTTCAACATTTAAGCTAGCATTATGTTAGGATCTTTTCACTGAGAGAATAACAAGCACAACAATAACATAAGCACATCACAAGAGACAAGAGACACAAAGATTTTAGGAGGGGAAACCATAAATGGAGAAAACCCCTCAACTTCCTCTAAGATAGTATCACCACAAGATGTGATCCCAAAACAGTAAGATGACCTCCCAACACAACAACAGCCTTCTGTCTTCTGTCAAGCCAAATATTTCCTTCTCCAAAGGTGCGCCACACTTGAGAGAGCAAGAGAGCTAAGTCACAAGTGATAAATAGAGAGACTATCACTCTCTATTTTTATTCTTCCGTTGACTTGAAGTGCACTCAACCTAATAATTACTACTCGAGCCTACACCTTAATTAGTGTATAATAACTCAAGTGCCCC
>LPNX010829041.1:126426-182431 GCA_001517045.1 Pseudotsuga menziesii
GAAAGCAAGGGAATACAAGGGATAAGTGTGTATATTGGCAACAACAAATGACAGAAGTTTTACAGGCATGGATATGGGTGATATTGAGAATGTTAGAGAAGTTTTAGCAATGCCCTTCCATATGGGTTTTGAGGCATGGGTGTGCCACATATGGGAAATATATATCCCTGAGCCTTTGGTACTATAGAGGTGTTGGAACTTGAAGAGTAACTTCAAATGAGATCTTGCAAATATTTGAACAATATATGAAGAGTTGCTAGGATATTCCTTGGAATTTGTTGTTGCAACTTCAATTCTTTGCTTCTATTATTTCAAATTTAGGTTGACCTATTGCAAATAAGTATACTCCTTTGATAATAGAAATCAAATATAGTATTGAACCGATAATATATAGTAGCAATTTCCCCAAGAAGGTGCAATAATACGTCGATAGGGTGTTGTTGGAGAGTGAAATGGTTGGTGTTGTTGATGTAAGGCTTTGTGGTTTGATTCATTCAAATATGCATGTCTAAGGAGTGCCATTACCTCAAGCATGTAACAACCATCACTTATTATGAGTCAAAGGCCAATGCCATAGGAATCCATAAACATTTAAGGAGTTAGTTAAACAATTTAGAGTATGTTGTTGAAGATGTACATATTCCTATGCAGAGTTTTTGGGAGGTTATTATTTCACACATATTTAAGCAAACTCCCATGATCAAAGTATTTTAAATATGGTTATCCCTTCAACTGTGAAAGAATTTTTCTTGCCTCAATGAACTATTTTGTTCTGTCCAAATTTGAATCTACCTCTAGTAATCCAAAAGAAATAGACTTACTTCAAAATCCCTATCTAGACATTGAGAGTATACTGCATAAGTCTTAGAGGTATACCCCTAAAGTCTTTAATATCTCAACATAGAAATTGTTTTTTTGAGTCAATATGAGATCTTGTTGCATCACCTCCAATAAGATGAATCATGTCTGGACATTTATCATAAATATTAAATTGTGATTAGATTGGTAGTTTTTGAAAATATGTTAACATTCTCCCATATAAACCATGCTATGTTGTTTCCAATACCATAAAAAATGACTCAAACATGACAATCCAAGGTTGAGAATAAATGATTTGAGGTAGGCCATTCTATAACCAAATCAAGCATTTCATGAAACAATAATAAACAATGTGATAGGAGAAGGTCACTCTATGGACACTCCAATATAAAGCATATGTGTCATCAAGTTATGCCAAATAGGCTAGAGAAGTCAACCCAAAATATTAGTTCTTGATTGTATATGTCATCAAGGCACCAAATTAACCTCAAAATCCTAGAACGATGTCATGGAAGAGCCTCCAAACATCACATTATTACGTAACAAAAGCCAAGCACTTGTGATCAAGATGGTAAATAAAATGAAGAAAAATAGGGAACCCCTGAAGGAAAATGATCCATGTGACACATGAATTAAATGCACCATCTAACCCTTACAATCACACCATAATCATTTAAATCAGAGTACACAAGTAACCAAATATCATGAAGCCACATCCTATAGCTACAAGAAAGCACATCACAAAGATCCATCAACAAACTATCTAGTTCAAGGTATCGTTATAAATGGCATAACAACAACATGAAAAAAATATAGCCGCAAGAAACATAGGCCATCCATAGCTCCATCAAGCTATAAACCCCACATAAATTTGTGATAAAATAGCATGTGAACAACCATGCCAAAATGGGGGTAATATACCCAAGACCTTCGTTTCCCTTTGAACATAATATATATATCCCAAGGGACCAAGGGAAACGGTCGTGCCTAATCATTGTTGGCCAAACTAAAGAAATCCATCCCTATTAAGAATTCAACAAGACAAATAAAAAAAATAAGAGTCTTGGTGAATCCTACCCATAATCAATCTAAAAGTTTACTTTGATGTGCATCTGCAAGCATTACTATTACAATGCAAGGAGAACTATTTCAATAGCAGATGCATATTCCTATTGGGATTTGTGTGTTTTGTCTACTACTATCAACAATGAAAACAAATTCTCATATTGTTCTCATTATGTTTTTAAAATCAATCTTTAGTGCACAATATAGTCAAGTATAAATATCAATTCTTAGGATATGCCATATACCAATTCTTGGTTGAGGCAAATACAATTGTAATTTTTAGAGTCTACTCCACCAATGATCTACAACTACTCCTTGCATTTAAGTACTTGAACATCAAAGTGATTAATACATCATTTCAAATGGTTGAATGGATTCAATTTCTACAACCCAAAGGGAATAATAATTTAATTTCAATAAAAAATGTACATATAAAAACATATTTTGTTGTACAAAATTTTAACACATTCATAAGGCATGAGAAGAATATTTTTGTTGAATATATAGATATTACAAATGCAAATACATTTACCCCAACTCAAGTACTAAAAAAATAGCTCTTTAATATGAAAACTTAACTCAAATATTAACTAAACAAATTCTCAAGCATTAAATAAAAACCTTACTTGAATATGTAGACCTTGCTAATGGAAAATTAGATTTAACACCAACCAACCGATACTGGACTTATTTTAAGATAATAATGAATTTAGTTAGTACAATAATCACAAGAGAAGTTTATATGTTAACATAGAAAGGCTAATATCATGGCATGAACATCGGAAGAGGTTGTCTTTTCATTTTCATTATGGCTGGTCATGTTCTATTCATCAGAGATTAGCTTTCCATCCTACTATGCAATAAGAAAGTGATTGTTAGAGAAGACATAAAATCTAGAAAAACCAAACATGATTGTAGTAATACCTTAAAACTCTTTTAGAGTCTTAAACTTGAGGAAATGTTTCCACTTCAAGGGATTTGATCCTTCTCGATGCTTATAGAGCCAAAATTAAGATGGATTTATACTCATTAACTTAACAATACATAATCAATTATATTTGTCATTATAATCATCAAGGTGTGAACCATTCTAATATAGAATAGTATTGTAAATGATAACACATAAATCCTACAAATAATAAAATAGTCATTCTTTATATTTTTAACTTATCATCTTGATATATTAAATTAAATAAAGAAATTAAAAAATATTATAACATTTTTCCATTGCATCATGGGAAAATATATTTTATTACCATAAACATCTATGTACAAATATTTAATATGATTTAAATTACTATACATATAATAATTATTTTCATATAATAATTATTTTCATTACAAAAGAATAATTATTATTTTTCATCAAATAATTGTACATATATGTATGTACAAAAGAATAATTATTTTTCATTACAAATGAATAATTATTTTTAACATAGATGTTTATTATTCACCTTTAGTATTGACATGTACAAATTACAAACCATGATAACTAAAGAAACTAAAAAATATTATAACATTTTTCATAATGTGAAAATATTTGTTCTTACTATAAACATCTATGTAAAAATATTTACTATGATATAAATTACTATACATATAATAATTATTTTGATTACAAAAGATGTCACAAACTGGTAAAATCTATAATACAAAAAAATTGCTTTATTATTTATTTTATCTTTGTCATAACATGTAACTATTAGTTGTAGCACTTTTATATTCGTCGTCACATATATTTTATGCATGCGAGTTTAACTTGATGTGTTTAACGTTTGTATGACAGGTTAGGACCTCCGTTGGCGTTGCCTTCAAGTAGCGATGATTGGGTCGGAGTCTCGCCAAGGTGATGTTTTTAGTCTTTTAAGTTTCTTATTAATCTTTGGTTTGTGTAGGACCTAAGCCTAAGACTAAGGCTTAGTCCTAGCTGCTACCCTTCAAGGCTCACCCTTGTTGTTAAACCCACCTCTCAGAAGACATGTTTGGAAAAGGGGGTTTTATATGAATAATTAAAGGTTTGTTTAAGTGTTAACTATGTTGGAAAGATTATAATAGCAAATGCCTTGGACTAAGATTTGATTAAGTGTTTAAACTATGGTGAGAACCTTTATAAGGAATTAAGCCAAGACTATGGTTTGGTGGCCCTATTCGCGAGCTTTATACATCATGGGATGATATTTTATGAAGTTGGCATGTACAAAAAATAATGGGGAGGCACAAGGGTTATGCCAGCATAGAACGTTTAATGGTGTGTAATAAAGTTTAAGCCTTGATCCTAGCTGCGAGTTGACAACGCAGCCAGGCACCTTCAATGTCAAGGCTTGTTCACATGCAATGTGTTCGATGGTTGATCTTTCCCCTCCACTTGTCGTGATATGGATTACGGGTTCTTGTAGGGTTTTGGTGTGTCTTTATGATGTCATGAGGGTTTAGTTGCATTCATTGGTCTATATTCTTTTCCTATGGAAGAAAAACTCAGCCACTCCATGGTTGCGCTGCACCAATCTTTCCCTTTGCTCTTTACGGTATTTTAATGAATATTTTGCTTCGGTCTATGCCTGAGTTTACTTAGAGGTTTTTATTAGTTGGATTTATGGCAATGTGACCACCATTAAAACCTCGACCTTCCTGGTTCGTCATGGAGTTATGAAGGGAAGCCATTTTCCATCTTAGTGTTTTGCAGAGGCTTTGAAACCTTCCTAGTTTTTAACCAGGTAAGAAAGAAATTTCTTCCATTAACCTTCTACTAATTTAGTTATTAAAGGTTTCAAAGTAATTACTGAGTTTTAACTCACAGTATTATATTATTGTGCAAGTAGAGGAGGAGAAAGGGAAGACAGGAGGAGCTGACCCTTGGCCCTCTATGCGACTTCATAAGGTAAGTTCTCTCACTGGTTAGTTTTAATACTTTTTACCCTTATAAAACTTTGAGTTATTCTAACTCAATCATTTGTGTGGACAGGTGAAGGAAGGGGAATGCAGGAGCTTTGGATTACACTTACTTCACCCTCATGGCCCCAAGCCTCGACATTTAGATAAGAATAGCCACAACATTATGTTTAATTTTCCACAGTTTATAGTTTTTTAAACATATTTTTTAACATTGCTTGCATGTGGATGTAGGTTACTAAGTCTGGCCTGGCGAGAGAGGCGAAAGGGTCACCTCCTCTCAGACCTCCTTCTTCTCTGTTCATAGGTGAGGGTTTGTATTCAACTCTATTTAAAATTTAGAAAAATGCATATTTAAATCTTGGTCATTTACATTATACTAACGCTACCTAGTTTGTGCATTTAACTACCAGCGCGGTTATGACTTGGATTGCATAATTTGGATCCTCTGACAGTCATATGGTAAGACTCTTGTAGATTCAGGGTTAAGATGGTTTTCCATTGGTTCGTAGTCTAAGGAAGGATAGGTCTTTCATAGCCAATGCGAAGATAAGTTTTACTTTCTTTAAAAAAAAAACCCTTATGGGTATGTATTTGGATTCATTAGTTTACAGTCTGGGCTTCACAACCTATCACACTCCAATGCGTTTGATTTGCAATCATGCTTGGATGGAGACTATACATTGTGTTTTTAGTTTTAGATTGTGGATGTTAATTAATTGGCTTACGACCATGATACTATTGATAGTTTGAAATCTCTGTTAAGATCCGATCTGTAATTTGATTTCAAATGTTAAATGGAGATGTGGATTTCTAGTTATGCTTGTATATCACGATCTTGTTGATGATTAAATGCTTTATCAGGTCGATCTAACCTTGGGTATGGATTCCTCAGATCAAATCCTATTCATTTGTATTTAATTATGTTTATTGATTTGATAATAAATTTACTCTGCGATTTTATCTAGATCAAATTAATGTTGAGTTCATAATGCAAATCTATAAGCTGGGCATTTGTTGATTAACTTGTAAAAGATTACTATGTTGGATCAATTGTGATCAGGTTGTTAAGTTTTCTTTTGGTTTGTTAGAATATTTAGATCGGTCCTAAACGAGTATGAATACCCAAAACTGACAAAGGTTGTATATTTGATTATCATTGAACTTAAGGCTCAAATCTATGAGTTGGGTGACTGTTTTTTTAGTTTTGTTGGTGATCCTTTCGTTCTGTCCTTTCTATTCATTAAGATATTTAATCATATTAGAGTATAAGTAGCAAAGAAAATATAGAGGTACTTTAACATATAAATAAGACCTGTGATTCTTCTACATTCTATACATGATTAATTCAACAGCTAGCAGTTTATACTAAGAGTATATTATTGAAAATACATGAACAAATTAGGAATAGATGCATAGTATAATTCCCAAATTAAAATGCATTTAGAATTTAAATATACGCTCAGACTATAATTATCGATGTTAAACAACTAAGAAATTGAGTAGGGAACCTGACACCACTATCGGGAAAACATAAACTGAAGCTGCAGTTCCTCCCAACCAACACCTAGAGCAGCCAAACCTTACTTGCTCCAGAACCACCGAGCATGTTTGATGAACCATAAGGACAAAATCTGATTAATGCACCATCTCTTGCATCAAAATATTATTTCCCCATCCATTGCTAGCCTCCTGCTTGCTTGATGGACATACTATTTTATAGTATTTTTCCTAGGACTTGGTCATTTATGAGGCTTCTGCTCTTTAACACTCCACAAGGAGTATTGACCTGATTTTGGGAAAGATGCCTCCTACATCACTTGAGTTCTCACTTAGGATCTTTCGCCACTTGTCTTTTCCTCTTGTGGGTCAATAAACACTCTTTTAACGACTACTTCAGTTTTGATTCCTCTCAGTATTTTAATAATTAAATAAAAATAATCCATTACATTCATTTTGACTTTCTTGTAAAAATATTAAAAAAAATATTCCAAGTAATAATAAATGACAAATTATTTGGTGTATTACATACACCTTCCCTTAAAGGATAACACTGTCCTCGATGTTAATATTTCTCTATCTTTAGTCTTCCATTATTTCATATTGAAATAGAATTGGATATGCCTCCCGCATATCACTTTCCAATTCCCAAGTGGACTCCTCTGGACTAAGGTGCTTCCATTGAACCTTGACTTGTCCGATGGTACAGTTCCAGAGTAAAAACTCTCTCATGTCGAGAATACGCTCTGGTTCCACCTGAAATTCTCCTTCGGGTTCCACCTATATAACATTCCATTCAATCACATGAGTAGCATCATGAACGTATTTCTTCAAAATGGAAACATGAAAAAACATTATGTACTTTTATTATAGGTGGTAATGCTAATTGATATGTCACCGGTCCAAATTTCACCAAAATTTTAAATGGCCCGCAATACCTAGGTGCTAACTTTGAGTATTTTCCCAGCCTCAAAGAGATTTTTCTCAGTTTTACCTTTACATATACATGCTCGCCTACCTGGAACTCTTGAGGAGTTCTTTTCAAGTATGCATAACTCTTTTGCCTATCTTGGGCAACCTTCAAATTTTGTTGTACCTGTTTCACTGTTAGCTCCATATCTTTCAATAATTTAGGACCTAACATTAATTTGTTGAAGGGACTGTTCCAAGAAATTGAAGTGCTACACTTTAATCTAAACATAATTTCAAGTGGATTCATTCCAGCAGAACCTTGGAAATGATTGTTATACACAAATTCTACTAAGTGCAAGTAATCTTCCCACTTACCCAGTTTATCCATTACGTACATTCTAAGCATGTCTTCTATAATTTGATTTACTCTTTCAGTTAGAAATGAAAAATTATTTAACAATTCACAATTATACAAAGAATAAGAAGGCCATAATTGCGATCTACAATATTAATGGAAGGGATAAAATTCTGTGGGGACATCTCAAGACGATAAAAGAGATTAGTGAAAGAAGAATTAGCTGGAATCGTTTCAAGAGGTACTTTAAAGAAAAGTGCTTATTTTCCTAGTACTATGATAACAAGAGGAAGGAGTTTCATGAGTTGAAATTGAAACATAAGACTATGGATGAGCACATCCATAAATTTATTGAATTGTTAAGATACATGGACTATATCAAGGATGAAAGAGTCAATATTTAAAGTTTTCCTCAAAATTTCAGAAAAAAAGGATTGGATTTCTCAACCCTCCCATTATTGATGAAGCCAATAGAATGGATACCCATGGTTATGAACAAGGTTGGAATCAAATCCATTAACCCAGGTTTAGTCTTCCCTACCCATCCAACAAATCCCAAGGCACCATCCTAACATAGTGTAACTTTATTGGCAACACTTGCAATGCAAGTGAGGTCTCACCCGATATACCTATGGGGACTGCCAGGAACCAGGAGTTATAGAAGGGGATTTCTTCATGGAAATGATTAAGCAGATCAATAGAACGAAGCAAATATATGGACTAATGTCGACACATACATAACATAAAAATAAGACCAATCCGTCGACACATGCACAATATATAAAATATACAAAACCGTCAACACATGCACATTATATAAAATATACAGAAACGTCGGCACATGCACAATATACAAAGCATATAGATCTAAAAAATAATTATTGTTGACATTCCATGATATTATATCAATATTAATTACACCATAGTCATAAAGATTCAAACAAAAAATACACATACATCATAGACACACAGATTTAACATGGAAACCCATACAGTAAAAACCACAAAAGTGTTGATGTATTTGTAACTTCGGAATGTATTCACTTATTGTATTTCATTGTACCCCGATGGAGATGTTTATTCCTCCGATCAGGAGAGTCATTAATATAATAAAGTCATGTAAAGTCATTGAGGTTAACTCTCTGTTGTAAGTCGGGGAAATAATCCCCATAGTTGAGGGGTATTAGGGTTATTAGACTCTCCTAGTGAGGTCGGACTTGTAGAGTAATTTTCAAGTGGAAAACTAGTATAAATAGAGAGTGAGACTCTCTATTTGAAACATACACTCACTCAATTGTAGCGCATGAGTGAGAGAGGAGGATCTCGCAGAAGTGAGAGAGACAACAACTGTCGGAGATCACCTTTGTGTTTTTGGGTTTTAGTTTTGCTATTGGTGCTCATTGTATCTCTGAGGAAGTTGCGGGGTTTTATCCTTTATGGTTTCCCTAAGGAAAACTCTTTGTGTCTCTTGTCTCTTGTGATTATTGATGTGCATGTTATTCTCTCAGATAAGATCCTATATCATATTGATTAAATGATAAAAATATAACACGGTATCTGAGCTAACCTGAGAAGAAGACACTGTGCAGCTGTAGAAGCTAGGGATTCTTACTTTTTGGGTCTCTCTCCATAGATCATCAGCAAAAATAGGCTAGGATAACTCTCCATTGAAGGGCACATCTCTCCGTCGAAGAAGAATTTGATTCCGGGCATTTTCAGTTTTTGACTTGTCACTGCTGTGGCAAATCAGGGCTTTTCACATAAGAGGATTTTTTGAGTGAGCCTAGCATATGATTTCTCTCCTCCTCAAAATCAAAATTTAGAGACCAAGATCAAAATTTTTGGTTGGGTAAAACTCCAGGAAATTCAAACCCTAATTTGACCCCGAACCAGAAAATCAACACTACAAAAGATCAGCTCCAGATCCAGTTCTGGAATCTCAAATTGGTAAGATATAAATATTTTGTATTTCCATTTGAGGTTCTCATTAAATATGAATTAGAGAAGTTTCACTGTACAACTGAAATACAGCTGCAATGGCAGCTAATGGAAATGAGGGTTTCATGCTTGAAAACCCTAAAATACCAAAAACTAGTAATTTAGGTGCATTCGCTATATCTCACAATTAGAGAAGGATCAGGAGATGAAACATTTACAGGTTGAAGATAAATTCCTGATGTACCCTATGTAAACATTTCAGCCTCATATTCACTATATTATGGGAGATATGATTCCTCCAAAGTAGGGTTCCAACCTCTCCCAGGATTCATCCCTAAACATGACACCTAGGGAGATTGTTATATCTTAGGCTACGAAGGTCCAAATGAAATTTTGCAAGATGTTCCAGATAGGGCACAGACTTTAATTTCTGTGGTAAAATTTTCAGACCCCGAAGGTGAAACAGTGACATGTGGCAGTCTGTACAAGTTCGTTACGCTGGACAATCCTGAAATAAGTCACCTTGGGAAAACTCTCATAAGTCCCAATTGGTGAAACCAAATCTACTCAAACCTGCAGTGTTAGAAAGAGGAAAGATGAGGCTACCTCAATGTAAAGTTTTAGACATAGAGGAACAGTACTTTCAGAGATACCATAGAAACAATAGCAGGAAATTATGCAAAAGAAATTGAAGAAAACTAGGGCATCAAATATTTTGCAGTTATGATCACAGTTTTGGGAAAATGAGTATGCTGCTCATCTCGCCTTGAGGAGGCACATATTTCTATCCAATCAGATCTGAAAGATTCCAAGTTTTGAAAATTAGGGTTTCTCTGACAAACCCTAGATTAGCCAGATCCGAAACCAGGACAGACACCTCAAATAGGTAAGATCTAATATTTTTCTATTTACATTTGAGGTTCTCATTTCAAAATGACTAATAACACCAGCTTGATGAAAATCTTTGTGAAGCTGACAACTTTCAAGTATGAAAGTATCGAACCTCCCTGATCCTTGAAGAAATTGACTTGGATCAGTATTTCAGTAAGGAATTTCTAAGAGCCAGAGGGAGATGAGGCTAAGGCTAGAGCTAAAAGAATCATTGCAGATTCTATTAAAGATCATATCATTCCTCATGTGTCATCCTTGAAGACACCAAAAGGAAGTGTTCGATGTTATGACGAAGCAATCTAAGAAGAATAAGATATTGTTATAACCACCTTGAATGGCCTCCCGAGATCATGGGTTTTATTCATTCGAGGAATGTGTGCTAGAAGGAAGTGATTACCTTCAGTAGACTCTGGGAAGAGTGCAGACAAGAAGAAGCTTGACTCATAATAAGAAAAGAGAAGATGGGAGCAACTGAAGATCAAGCTCTCACGATTCAAAGAAGATCTCTCAAGCAATGAGGAATATGAAGGACTCAATTCTTGAAGAACCTCTTATCCATCTTATCATTTGGATAAGAAATGATAATGCCATGAATGAAGAAGATGATGAAGCTGAAGGCTCAAGAAGGAGTCTACCCATGAAACAAATAAATATAAGTATTTTGATTGTCTTTTCCTATATATCTAGTTGTTTATATGACATTGCTTAGTTGTGAAATGTATTATGCATGTCTGCATTAATGCATAATATACTACTAATATGCATGTTATGGGTAAGTAGCTTATCATGCTATACAACACTCCATTGCTACTTATCTAGGATGAAACCTCTTTGCTGACATATTGGGATTAGTGCACAATCTCAATAATGCTATGGTAGAGATGGAAGGCATCTGGAAAGTTTCTGTGTATATGAAATATGGATGAATGTTGTATTGGCTAAAATAGTTGCATGATTATATCTTTATGCATAAGAATTTGCCATTGTGAATATGCCTTATGAAATGTTTCTAACCATACAACTGGTGCATTTGAATTGTAGGAAAGATCGCGTACAATCACCTACAAGAAAAGAAGGATGAGACTTGTTCCGAAGAACAAGTGACAACAGTTCAAGATTCATTCTAATAATCCAAAATGAAGAAAGATGACTAGAATTCAATGTCGAGACCTGAAGGGAAGTCCGTAGTGTCTTCCATATGGATATACAAAATCCAACATGCAGTAGATGGAAACATCGTGGGATACAAGGCAAGATTCGTAGCACGAGGCTAGACTACGAAGAGACATTTGTAGCCACTGGAAGTTGAGACACATGACAGGAAGACTAATGTGTGCAAATTAAAGAAGGCCTTGTACGAGCTCAGAAGGAACCCATGGGATAACACATACATGAGGAGCTTGGAGATCACCTAGAGTGATGAAGATCTTAACCTTTGCTACAAGGTTTAAAATGAAAGCCTATAGAGGATGACAAGCTCATAGTTGTGTGCAAGAAGAATTGTTCAAAAGGTTCAAGATAAAGGATATTGGTATCCAGTGACCCTAGATGGATACATAGAATATTAGTAGCAGAGGAAGCTACTTGTCAGTCCAGTACAAAATGTTTCAATACATAGAGTATGAAAGGAAGAGGGAGAATGATGCTTAGCTTTAGAGGGACTGACTGCAGAAGATCCCGAGGTTCGACATGGTACGACGAGATGGATAGACTACCAATGACTCTAGGTCTTACTCAGAGTAAAGCAGATTCCAACCTTTGCTTCAAGGTTGAAGGCGGAAGACCAGTGATGCTCCTGTTATATGTCATTGACCTGTTCCTAACAGGAAAAGAGGAACTTATTAAGGATGCAAGAAGGATATTTGCTGCCGATTTCGAGATGAAGGAATTGGGTATGTTGCACTACTTTCTAGGGATGGAGGTATGGAAGAGCATGGATGGAATATTCCTTGGACAAGGGAAGTATGTAATGAGATTCCTGAAGGGTACAGTTAATTATGGGCTCAAGTATGAGGCGAATCAGAAGATTAACTTGGAAGATTATGTGGATTTGGATTGGGCAGGCAGTGTCATTGATAGGAAGAGAAATTCAGGGTGCTGCTTCAGTATGGGATTAAGTGTGATCTCTTGGTTTAGCAAAATTAAGTCATGCGTGGCACTGAGTATAGTCGAATCAGAGTATGTCATAGTTTGTTCCGCTATTTGTGAGGCAGTATGGCTAAGGAAGCTACTATTTGATTTATTTGATCTTGAGTTAGATGCTACTTGTATATATTGTGACAACCAGAGTTGTGTGAAGTTGTCAGAGAATTCGGTGTTCCATGAAAAGTCAAAGCATATCGAGATCAAGTATCACTATATCATGGATATGGTGCAGATAGGAGTAGTGAAGCTCCAGTATGTTGCAACAGACAAGGAGATAGTTGATGTGTTGACCAAGCCATTGGCCAAAGTGAAGTTTGAGTACTTTAGAGAGAATTTTGGTGTTCTTCAGATCGAGGTTCCCTCCAAGGGAAAGTGATACACATGAGCCCTTCACGGATGGTAGTAGGTGTGTCCTACCACGCCGATGGATGTAAGTGTTGAAGCCTTTCTCGAATGGTAGTAGGAGTGTCCTACCATACCGTTGAATGTGAATGTTTTGTTATGTGTATCTGGATTGTGCTCCAAGATGATTTGAAGTGGAAATCCTTGTAGAGGCAAGTACTGCACCCATCATGAAAATGGGTTGGCTCTGTAGTGGAAATCCTTGGAGAGGAAATGTACTGCACCCAACATGAAAAAGGGTTGGCTCTGTAGTGGAAATCCTTGTAGAGGAAAGGTCCCGCACCTAGCATGAAAAAGGGTTGGCTATATAGTGGAAATCCTTGTAGAGGCAAGGTACTACACACATCATGAAAAAGGGCTGGATCTGTAGTGGAAATCCTTGCAAAGGCAAGGTACTGCACCCAACATGAAAAAGGGATGGCTATGTAGTGGAAATCCTTGTAGAGGCAAGGTATTGCACCTAGCATGAAAAAGGGTTGGCTCTCTAGTGGAAATTTTTGTAGAGGCAAGGTACTACACCCAACATGAAAAAGAGTTGGCTCTGTAGTGGAAATCCTTGCAGAGGCAAGGTACTGCACCCAAAATGAGAAGGGGTCGTCTCTGTAGTGGAAATCCTTGTAGAGGCAAGGTACTGCACCCAACATGAAAAAGGGTTGGCTCTGTAGTGGAAATCCTTACAGAGGCAAGGTACTCCACCCAACATGAAAAAGGGCTGGCTTTGTAGAGGAATTCCTTGTAGAGGCAAGGCCTACATCCAAAATGAAAAAGGGCTAGCTCTGTTAATGAATACCTACATGGAGGACAGGCCTACATCCAACATGAAAAAGGGTTGGCTCTGTAGAACTTCCTATGACAATTAGATTTGAGAGATATCACCATTGCTCGAGATAGCGTAGAAGTGATATTGATGATGATCCAGATTTGATGATGATCCAACTTTGATGATGATCCAGTGATGAAGACTTGTGCTAATGAACTGTGTCAAGAGAATACCTTCCTAGTTAAGAGGGAGTGTTGATGTATTTGTAAATTCGAAATGTATTCACTTATTGTATTCCATTGTACTCCGACGGAGATGTTTATTCCTTCGATCAGGAGAGTCAATAATATAATAAATTCATGTAAAGTCATTGAGGTTAACCCTCCATTGTAAGTCAGGGCCATAGTCCCCATAATTGAGGGGTATTAGGGTTATTAGACTCTCCTAGTGAGGTCGACGATGTAGAGTAATTGTCAAGTGGAAAACTAGTATAAATAAAGAGTGAGACTCTCTATTTGAAACATACACTCACTCAATTGTAGCACATGAGTGAGAGAGGACGAGCTCGCACAAGTGAGAGAGACAACAACTATGGGGGATCATCTTTGTGTTTTTGGGTTTTACTTTTTCTATTGGTGCTCATAGTATCTCTGACGAAGTTGCGGGGTTTTATCCTTTATGGTTTCCCCAAGGAAAACTCTTTGTGTCTCTTGTCTCTTATCTCTTGTGATTATTGGTATGCATGTTATTCTCTCAGATAAGATCCTAGATCATATTGAGTTAAATGATAAAAATATAACAAAAAGTTCTCTTCATCTGGCATGAGTAATTATGTTAAGCACTTTTGACCTGCACACACAACTTGTAGACTTCTCTTAGAATCTTATTTACAATATATGAGTTTTATGTCTTTCTCATGCTCTGATATATTTTCTTATTCTTGTTTAATTTCTTTCAATCTATGGTGACAATCTGCACATGGCTTATGGATCAACCTGAACACAATGATAATTGCTTAACCATGATGACAATCAACTTGACAACCAATGACTGACCTTATTACATCTCTTAATGACTAACTGACCTGCACTTAGCTTATTGGTCGACCTTATATACTTTTTCCAACTCTTCTTCAAACCGTCGACTAGTTCTCAACTAACAATCGACTATCTCTCTAACTAACCCAAAACACCCCATTACATTTATATAGGCAATATCATCCCAATTTACATTTATGCGCATTCCCAAAATAGATTATCAGTCTAACTTCACTCCTTGTTTACCTTCAATGTTTCCTCAAAATCATGTCGAACTCTGGATTTTGACTTACTCTCTTTTTCCATCGCGACCTTGCTCTCCTTGCGACCAGATACTTCAATATTCTGACCAAAAACTCTTATACCTTTTCCTAGGGCCAGTATGCCCCCAACACTCACTTGTGTCTCATCTTGATCCACTTTAGCCAGATATTTCTGTCGCGTCAAGTTTATTCTGAAACTCTTGACATATTTGTATCACTTCCTCTGTTTTCTTTTGTGTGCCTTCTTTGACTTTCTCAAGTTGTTCCACAAGTTTAGAACTAATATGTTCCAGAGTTTCAACCTTTGTACTCCGAGTGCCTGTCACACCTTCTTGTGGACCGAATGGATGGTTCTTATAACTTGTTATTCTTCGGCTTGGAGATTTGCGACATGATTAGTTCAATGTTGTTGTTGTGTTCGAAGTTTGGAAACCTGTTGTTGTAAAATTTTCAACTCATCAACCTTGCTCATTTTCTCGATTAGAGACAATATTTTCAATGTATGTCCCAGTCCAGTCATATTGGCCTCAACAGTATGAAGTTTCTCTATGACTTGCTCTAGATACACGTCATCCATCAAGGCTTCCCAAGAATGAGAAAACTATGCATAATCCTTGGCCCAAATTTCTTCAACCTCCTGAATCTTCTCGACGTTCTTGGATAATTCCTTTCGTCACCCTTCCAGTACCTTGGGGGTGTACTATGAGTCAGCTATGCTTCTAACTCTATAACTCTTTAGTAGAGGTGATGCAGGAGCATCGTGGCATGCCAACAATGTGATGAGATGGTCATATGGTGTGGCATACTTTTGGTTGTCTTGCTGAGTCATAGCTTGTTAGCGCTGATAGGAATGATTGCAGATCATGAATCCATGCGTGGAGGTCAAGCCGTAAGTTGTTTGTTGTGACAGGGGCATTTCATCATGCTTTGTAGTTGTTTGTTTTCAGTTGTAGGACCACTCGGTGGGGGAGGTAACAATTTACCTTAAATAGACAGGTTAGAGACGTGTGAGGGGTTCTGTTCTTCAAGGTTAGAATTCCAATTTGAAGAGAGAAGGCTAGACCTGCGTCTGGTTCCACTTGTAAATATTTTGAAAGGACTGAAGAAGGAGAGTCGAGTTGTGTGTTTGTTCTATTGCTTAATAGAAGGATTAGCTATGTGTTTGCAGTATCGTTAGCCTATATGCATTTGATGTTTGAATTGTGTATCCGTAAAGAGTCCACTTCGGTGGTTTTTTGAACATCTGTGTATTTCTGTGAAATTGTTGATTCATGCATTAAATTGTTGCTTGAATAGTTGAAATAGGTCGTAGATGCATGCATAGAATTGTTAGGCTAATGAATCGTGAATATCAAAGGCTGGATTTATCGATCCTCTGATCAATTAGCACAGAACAAAGATTTTCTCCCATTAACGTGTTTTGCAGAGAATGGACGGTGGGGATTGAACCTGTAGAAGAAGATCTGATGGTCCAGGAGAGATCCACAACGAAAGTTACGAGGATAATAATGGATCTACAAATATCTGTGAGATCTACATCAAGGAGTAGATCAATAGTCGTGGATAAGGCCGCACAGATTTGACGGTTGGAAAAAAATTGCGAGAGGAGAATTGCGAAAGACTAGTTGTGGGGGGAAAAATTGGAAAGTTGACATCCTGCAACCCACATCCTGCATGCAGAAAGCCTGTTGCAGAAACAAATTTGTGGAAACTTTGTTGCGAAAATAGAGTTGCGAAAGCAAACTTGCGGGGAGGTAATTTTAGAGCTGAATTGGGCCGAGGGCTAAATTTGGTAATCCTGCTAAGTGTAGGAGCCACTAAATCCTGTAAGTGTTGGTTAGGTTGGATGAGTTTGATCTGAATTGCATCAATTTTGGTATCAGATCAAGGAGAATCTCATGTGAGAGAGAAGTGTAGCGATAGAATCCTAGAAGGAGCAAAGAAGAGTGCTCAAGAGGTTCTAGATAGAGGACCAGTGTTACCAAAAGACCAAGTACAGAGAAGGGGATTGGTGAGGTAAGTTGTAGCCAGTGTGAAAGAGAACTATTATTGTAGATGCTTAGTGCAACAGGATGGCTGCATGTGTAGGTAGAGCAAGAGGTCGTGACAGAGGTCGACCAATAGTGAACACATAAGTTATGGAGGAAATGAGGGAGCTACGAGCACGTCTGGAAGCCATGGAGATAGACATACGAAGAGACCCAGAAGCAGGGGATGTAAGTGAACTTGAGGATGAATAGCAAAGAGAAGAATCTGCACCTATGCAGGAAACACCTGAGCTAAGGTATTTCAGATCAATTCTAGGAGAAACTTCAAGGCCGAAACCTGAGTTTTCTACCTATGATGGAAGTCTCATTGCTGAGTATCTCATTGACTGGATGAGTGAGATGGATAAGTACTTTGAGTACGATGAGATTGAAGAAGACAAGAGGGTCAGATTGGCTGTGACAAGGTTGAAAGGGCATGCATCCTTGTGGTGGGATAGTGTGCAAGAAGAAATAAGGAGGAAGAATAAGTCATTGATAAAGAGATGGGATAGGATGGTAGAAAAGATGAGGGATAAGTTCTTGCCCAAGATTACCAGTTAATTCTGTATGGAAAGGTATAAAAACTTAGGCAAAGATTGTTAACAGTGAGAGAGTACAATGAAGAGTTCTAGAAAGTAAACCTAAGGGAAGGATATGTAGAAGATTCAATATAAAAGGATGCTAGATATGTCAATGGTCTAAGGATGGATATCCAAGAAGAGAGAAACATGATATCACCTAGAACAATGGAGGAGGCGTATCAATGTGCCTTAAGGGTAGAAGAAAAAATAGCGAGGAAGCAGAGCTTCAATGGAGATTGAGGTTCAACCAGAGGAAGAGGACAAGCAGCTGGAAGAGGAATATTTGGAGCATAGAGGGGAGAGTCAAGTGACTCTGACGAGTAAGAGAAGCATGGTAGAGGAGGTGACTCTAGCAGAGTAGGGCCTTAACAAAGAGGTAGAGTTAGAGAAAGAGGTAGAGGAACTGTATATAGGTGCTACAAATGCAACCAGTTGGGGTATATATCATTTGAATGTCCAGGGAAGGAAGACGTAGGATAGAGAGGAGCCTATGTAGCTCAAAACAAGTAGCAGCAAGAACAGTCGACAATGGCTGAATTTTTTCCAAAGATAGGAGAGGATTTGATGATGAACAAGGTCTTGTTGAAGCCTGAGAAGGAGCAAGCAGATCCTTCTCAAAGAAAATATTTATTTAGGACCATGTGTAAATTCTAAGGGAAGTGCTGTAAGATGGGGATTGACAGTGGGAGAATTGACAATATTGTTTCCAAAAATATGGTGGAGAAGCTGAGTTTGAAGAGGTCCAAGCATCCTGTTCCATACAAAGTATCTTGGTTACATAAAGGACATCAGATCCTGGTAAGCGAGCAGTGTGAAGTTGATTTCCAAATAGGTCCACATAAGGACAAGATTCTATGTGATTTTATGCCCATGGATGTTTGTCATATACTGTTAGAAAGACCATGGAAATTTGATAAGAAAGTGATTCATGATGGTAGGAGTAACTCTCATAGTTTTGAGAAGAATGGGATAAGATGTACTTCACCCTTTATGAGAAGGTGGTACAACATGAAAGTCAACACCCAAATTCCTAATGTTATCAGGAAAAGAATATTTGCAATAGATTGAGAAGACTCGAACTATGTTGTGGTATGCAAACCGAGAGCAGTGACAATGAAAAATAACATGACAAATCTACCTGAGGAGATTCAGGAGATGTTGAGTGAGTTTAGTGACATCGTGGTGGATGATTTACCTAATGAGTTACCACCAAGGAGGGATATAAGCCATCAAATTGATTTTATTCCAGGAGCCAGTTTACCAAACAAGGCAGCGTATAGATTGGCACCTCAAGAGAATGAAGAAGTGAGGAGACAGGTCCAAGGATTGGTCCAAAAAAGTCCGAGTCCATGTTCAGTACCTGCAGTATTGACACCAAATAAGGATGGTGAGTGGAGGATGTGTACTAACTCCAGTGCAATCAATAAGATTACTATCAGATATAGGTTTCCATTACCAAGGATGGATGACATGATGGATTGCCTAAGTGGGGAAACGTGCTTTTCAAAACTGGATTTGAAGAGTGGATATCATCAGATCAGAATCAGGGAAGGAGATGAGTGGAAGACAACCTTTAAGACAAATGATGGGTTGTATGAGTGGTTGGTCATGCCATTTGGATTTTCCAATGCACCAAGCACTTTTATGAGATTGATGAATGAAGTCTTGAGAGATTTCATAGGTAAGTTTGTGATAGTTTACCTTGATGACGTTTTGGTTTTCATCCAAACAAAAGAAGAGCATCTGAAGCATATGAGATATGTTTTAGAGAGGCTGCAACAGGAAAAGTTGTTGGTAAATGTAAAGAAGTGTACAGTTATGAAGCCATAGCTAGTATATTTAGGTTTTGTTATCTCAAGAGATGGGTTGAAGATGGATCCAGAAAAGGTGCGAGCAATCATTGATTGGCCTTCACCTAGGAACATATTTGAGGTAAGAATTTTTCATGGATTGGCAAGTTTTTATAGGAAATTTACAAAATAATTTCAGTGGTATTTGTGCACCTATTGTCAAGACGATTAAGAAGGATAGACAACCATTTCAATGGACAACAAAGGCTGCAAGTATTTTTCAGTTCATGAAGAAGAATATCACTGAACAACCAGTATTGAAGTTACCAAACTTCAAACACCCTTTCCAAGTAAAGTGTGACGCCAATGGAATAGCAATCAGAGTTGTGCTCAGCCAGGAGGACATGCCTATAGCATATTTTAGTGAGAAGCTAAATGATGCAAATCATAAGTATTCATCTTATGACAAGGATTTTTATGCTATTGTTCAAGCAATGAAGCATTGGAGACATTATTTGATGCCTAGAGAATTTGTGTTATATTCTGATAACCATGCATTGCAGTACATTATGCAGCAACCTAAGTTGAATCTGAAACATGTAAGGTGGGTTGAGTTCTTACAAAGCTTTACCTTTTTGTTGAAGCACATAAGTGGACAATCAAACACAGTAGCTGATGCCTTAAGTAGGATACTGTTGATTATGTAAGAGAATTAGATCCAAGTCTTGGGGTTTGAGCATTTAAGGGATTTATATGAGACTGACATTGATTTACAGGAGGCTTACAGGGCTTGTAAGGATCCAGTGGAGGTGGACAGAGAGCCATGGATGGAGTATACGCTACAAGATGGTTTACTCTTTAGGAATAGTAAGTTGTGTATACCAAAGTGTTACATGAGAGAGAACTTGGTACAGGAAAAACACAATGGAGGTATGGCAGGTCACTTTGGAAGTGATAAAACCTTTGGACAATTAGGTCATTTCTATTTTTGGCCAAGGATGAGGTCTTAAGTTGAGAAGTTTGTAAGAATATGCAGAGTATGTCAGCATGCTAAAGGAAGAATCCAGAACACGGGGTTGTATACACCATTGCCTATTCCAGTTAGGAATTGGGATTATGTGAGTATGGATTTCATTCTGGGTTTTCCAAGACCTCAGAAGGGACATGATTCTATCTTCGTAATTGTTGATATATTCACAAAGATGGCATATTTCATTCCATGCTACAAGACTAGTGATGCTACACACATTGCTAAATTGTTTTTCAATGAAGTTGTGAAGCTACATGGTTTACCTAGAATCCTTGTATCAAACAGAGATGTGAAGTTCATAGGTCATTTTTGGAGGACCTTGTGGAAGAAGTTAGGTACTAGACTGAACTTCAGCTCAACATATCACCCACAGTATGATGGACAGACAGAGGTAGTTAATAGGAGTCTAGGGAACTTGTTGAGAAGTCTGATTGGAGAGAGTCCGAAGTAGTGGGACAGAGTATTAGCTGAAGCTGAGTTTACCTATAATGATTCACCAAAAAAAAGTACAGGGATGATTCCATTTCAAATTATGTATGGAATGCATCCAAGAGGAGTGTGTGAACTTCGTGACTTAGGTCAATTGGAGAAAAGGAGTACCGATGGAGAAGAGTTTGCAACAAGGATCAATGAAATACAGGAGCAAGTGAAAGCAAGGTTACAGCAGAGTAACACAAGTTACAAGGCCAGAGCAGATTCCAAAAGGAGAGAGAAGAAATATGAAGTAGGATATTTGGTCTTATCATATCTAAAGAGAGAAAGATTTCCAAAAGGAGAGTATAACAAGCTGAAGATGAAGAAGATTGGACCCTGCAGGATACTCAAAAAATTCTCAGCAAATGCTTATGAGTTAGAGATGCCTACCGGAGTGGGTATTTCACCAATCTTTAATGTTGCAGATCTATATCCTTATGTATCAAGTGATACTAGACCCTTTGCAAAAGGTGAATATCTTACTGAAGACCTACAATGGGTGAGGCAAATGCCTATGGCACAACCATTGGAAGTTGAGGCCATTCTGGACACTAAAGTGGTAAAGAGTACAAGGAAGAAGGACTTTATGGATTATTTGGTCAAATGGGAGAAGCAACCAATAGAGGATTCTACTTGGATGAGCTTTGCAGAGTTGGAAGGAAAGGGTTTGACTGTAGCTGATCTAATGAACAGGGGTTCATAATTTTTCACCCTTGCGATTCTGATGCAGGAGCATCTTGGCATGCCAACAATGTGATGAGTTGGTCACATGCTATGGCATATTTTTGTTTTTTTTTCTGATTCATAGTTTGTTAGCACCGATAGGAATGATTGTGGATCATGACTCTCTGCGTGGAGATCAAGCCGTAAGTTGTTTGTTGTGACAGGGATGTTTCATCATGCTTTGTAGTTGTTTGTTTCCAGTTGCAGGACCACTCAGTGGGGGAGGTAACAATTTAGCTTAAATAGGTAGGTTAGAGACGTGTGAGGGGTTATGTTCTTCAAGGTTAGAATTCTAATTTGCAGAGAGAAGCACATACCTGCATCTGGTACCCCTTGTAAATATTATGAAAGGACTGACGAAGGAAAGTCGAGTTGTGTGCTTTTTCTATTGCTGAATAGAAGGATTAGTTGTGTATTTGCAGTGTCGTTATCCTACATGCATTTGCTGTTTGAACTATGTATTCATGAAGAGCCGACTTCAGAGGTTTTCTGAACATCTGTGTATTTCTGTGAAATTATTGATTCATGCATTAAATTGTTGCTTGAATAGTTGAAATAGGTCGTATATGCATGCATAGAAGTTTTAGGCTAATGAATTGTGAATATTGAAGGCTGGATTGATCGATCCTTTGATCAATCAGCGTAGAACATGGATTTCCTGCCATTAACATGTTTTGCAGAGAATGAACGGTCGGGATTGAATCCCCAGAAGAAGATACGACGGTCCAGGAGAGATCCACAACTGAAGGTGTGAGGATGATAAATGATCTACAAATATCCATGAGATATGCATCATGGAGAATATCGATGGTCGTGGAGAAGTCCGCACAGATTTGACAGTTGGAAAAAAATTGTGGGAGAAGAATTGGGGAAGACTAGTTGCGGGGGAACAACTTGGAAAGTTGACATCCCGCAACCTGCATCCCACAACCCGCATGTGGAAATCCTATTGCGGAAACAGATTGGTGGAAACTCTGTTGCAAAGAGTTGCAAAAACTCTATTGCAGAAACAGAGTTGCTGTGGAAGCAAAGTTGCAGGGAGGTAATTTTAGAGCCGAATTTGGCCGAGGGATAAATTTGGTAATCCTGCTAAGTGTAGGAGCCACCAGATCCTGTAAGTGTTGGTTAGGTTAGCTGAGGTTTATATGACATGCACCAAGAGGTCAAAATCTACCTCCCAAAGTTAAATAACTTGAGCTTCTGGAAGCATTTCAGAAATAGCTCCTACCTCTAGGATATCATGGCATGCTAATGCAACATCTTTATCTAATCTTTGTTTGTCCTGCTTCCATATCTATGTTTTCTGCACTTTTTCCTATACATTTTTCTTGAGAGATGCAACCGTATTATTTGATTCTTCAAGTTGTTCACTGAATGCATGCTCTCTCACCTTGATCTCATCTACTGCATCCTACTGAATGTTGTGCAATAGAAACATAGGACTCACAAAAAAGTCGACACTTACATGACTAATATCCTTGATCATGGCATTATGATCTGGTGTTCCAAAATCAAGAGCCTTAGGAGACACTTGAACCTTTCTATGTTGGTGCATCAAGGGTACTTATACTAGTCATTCCTCAAAAGGATTGGCTTCTTGCGGCTGGAACGACTCCCGAGTTACCGCTACTATGAATTATTTTACTGCAACACAAAGGGTCTGTAGTAAGTCGATGATGCCTCCCACTAATTTTGTGTTGTGCTCATCAATATTATTACAAGTATCATTAAAAACTTTCTCCATTCGATCAACATTGAGGTTGCATTCGTCTTCAGTAAGGCCACCACCTCCAAAGGATTTATCAACATTCCCCTTCTTGCTACTTTCTTTGAGTCTTCAAATATTTTTCTCTTCTCTCCCAGTCTTGGATCCATCGAGGTCGTACTATATTCTTCCTTAATTTCATATGGGGAGATGCATGGGATTTCTTCTCCTTGTTGATATCCTCCCTTATTTCCCAACGTTTATGTCCTGTCACGGTTCAGTATCAACAAATAATTAGTCATTTGTGATAAGTTGTCTCCATTCTTCGGGCTAGTCCTGAACAATCGTCTAAATGTCTTCATTGATTAGCTAAAACTCAGTGTCCATCCATTGATGCTTGGGGTATTTTCATGGTTGTAAATATATGTGGTGATCCTTGACGAAAAATATTATAATGCTATAGAACCACTTAAGAGTCTCGCTGACAATCCGTGAATTGTTCCCAATGTGACGCCTTAATGCATCAGCATGTAAGTAAAACTCAATGTTGTTGTCAATCTATCTACATGGGTTATTATTCTCCTACCAGAGGTTTTAACAGCGCACTCCCAGACATGGAACAAACATGTCCATCCTATGGTATTTTGGCAGTTCTTCCCATGTGACAAACGATATCAGAATTAAAATCAATGAATAGGTAAAGTGATTACCTTTTTCTTG
Source organism: Pseudotsuga menziesii (assembly GCA_001517045.1). NCBI lineage: Eukaryota > Viridiplantae > Streptophyta > Pinopsida > Pinales > Pinaceae > Pseudotsuga > Pseudotsuga menziesii. The sequence goes on from LPNX010829041.1 coordinate 150,456, forward strand.
AGTGTCGGTGGCATCAACTAATAACTCATTTAGTAGATATGTTGAACAGTTCATCTGCACGCCCGTAACACACTAATCTGCTGCAACAATGGTATCAACAATACACTGGTTGATCCAGATGGGTATAGGTGGCCACCCACCTATTCCACTGGCTCAAAACAGTTTCTCATGTTGACAATTTTCTTGTAATTTTCTATGGTTTTTTAGGTCCCAAAATTGTGGGGCTGTTTTGAGGCCCTAAATAACATTTTTTGGCGACTCGAGAGGGAAAATAGACCTTTCCAACGGGCTATCGAGCGCCCCAGACGGAGATCGTATGCAAAAGTTATGACCCTGAGAAGTTGATTGTTCAACTAACCACCTTGGGGCTGCAAACTTTATGATGATTCATCTCCTAGGGTTAGGTTTAGGGTTTTCTGCCTCTCCAAGGATTTATAATAAAAGATCCATTTGGCCTCCTATTATATTCAACTTGTCATGAGTGAGCCTAGTCGCCACATCTCTTCTTAGAGATACAACTACCACCCACCTATACCCATCTGGATCAACCAGTGTATTGTCGATACCATTGTTGCAGCAGATCAGTGTGTTATGGGCGTGCAGATGAACTGTTCCACTGGCTCAAAATAGTTTCTCATGTTGACAATTTTCTTGTAATTTTCTACAGTTTTTCAGGTCCCAAACTTGCGGGGCTATTTTGAGGCCTTAAATAACATTTTTTGGCGACTTGAGGGGGAAAATAGACCTTTCCAACGGGCTATCGAGCGCCCCAGACGGAGATCATATGCAAAAGTTATGACCCCGAGAAGTTGATTGTTCAACTAACCACCTTGGGGCTGCAAAATTTATGATGATTCATCTCCTAGGGTTAGGTTTAGGGTTTTCTGCCTCTCCAAGGATTTATAGTGAAAGATCCATTTGGCCTCCTATTGTATTCAACTTGTCATGAGTGAGCCTAGTCGCCACATCTCTTCTTAGAGATACAACTACCACCATTCTAGCTGCTTTTGTTTTACAGTATGTTATGTTTCATTCATTTAATAGAATATGAGTTTATTGTATTACTGTGTCTATCGCCATATATATCTATGCATGTGAATATACATACATATATGCTCTTTCATTTCATTCTCACATAAATCTAGATCAATGGTATTAGATATTTCTGCTCTTGTGGTTTCTCAGTGCATGTCCCTGACGATATTTGAATATTGAGAGTTGGGTCTTGAACTAGTCGAGCTTGGGGAAAATACCTCTCGTCATCCAACGAACCTCACATGGAGGGAGAAGAAAAGAGAGATGATGGAGTAGGATATCATATTAAACTATTTCTTAAGGAATCCCTCGTGCAACAGAGGAACGATATGATGGATAACTTCACCCAAATCCTTCTAAGAATGCTGACAGTGGCGGATGCACCTTCAACGAGTAGCCATTTCGGGGGTGCAACTCCCTTCAATGTACAAGTTAAATTTGAAATCCCCTTATTTGAAGGAAAGATAGATGCAAATGTTTTGGAAAAATGGTTAAGTCTATTAGAGGGTTACTTCTCTTTTCAAAAAAAATTCGACAAAGAAAATATCACTTTCGTGCTCCTTAAGTCCCTCCCCCATGTCAAAGATTTGTGGGATGGGTATTATGAGAGACATGTGAAGGGTGAATCTAAGCTATTCTAAATAGAACCAACTTTGGCATCTTTTGTCAATGTTGTTGAAGAGAAATTCTACCCTGTCGGAAACTATGATGACCAATACACCCGGTGGACGACATTGCGTGAGGAAAGAGACCAAATAGTGCCAGAGTATACTAATATATGCCATACCCTATGCTCAAATATTGGTATTAGAGAATGTGAATGACACTTGGTTCTAAAATACCATACTGTCCTACATAGGTACATTCAGTCGGAGATGGACTTCCTAGATATATCCTCACTTGGAGGATCTTACTGATACGCTGTCAAAATTGAGCAAAAGTTTAAGCAAAAGAATAAGCAAGATTTTGGGTCTATAAATCAGTAGCAGAAGCCAAGAAAAAGTGGCCCTAATTCACAACCCAAAGGATAGAGCAAGGATGGCCAAAGTCCCAAAAACCACTCTAAGTCGTAGACAAGGAAGGGTAATGGGAAATCGAAGAAGGACACCGGCAGACCCAGGTTCTTATACTTTTGTTTACCAACCAACAAAGAGACCCACAGTGTTGGCCCTTTCGGCAACAACCTACGAACATGTTGCAGTCTCACCCGAAATAGCTATGGGGTGCCGCAGAATCAGGTTTCTGCAGGCAAAAGAGGGATATTATTGTACCTTTAGCCTTAAAAAAGAATATTTATACAATACAGAGTTTCGACATTCACTTAAATAGCTTCACAGTTTAGATAAACATATAGTTTTAACTGGGAATTCACAGCGAAGTTAATACTTAACAATATATCTTACTTATTATTCACCTACTTATCAAATGCATAAAAACATAACAGCACAAAACAAAAAGGAACCACCACAACACAAGATATACGTGGTTCACCCCCAGTGTAGGGGCTACATCCACAGAACTGTGTTTATATTCAACTCTTTACAAAAAACACAGTTCTGATCTGCGCACTCAGTTACAGATCTCTGCGCACTCAGCTGCAGATCTTCTCAACAACCCAAAACTGCGCACTAAGCTGTAGATCCTTTCTTCCAAAACCCTCTGCGCACTCAGCTGCAGAGGTCGTCCACGCACTTAGCTGGGACTTAACCTTAACAAAACCCTCTACGCACTCAGCTGCAGAGGTCATCCACGCACTCAGCTGGGACTTAACCTTAAACCCGAAATAGGCCTTAGCTTCTTCGTATCAAATTATCATCATACAAAAACCTTCGAAAAAGCTCTTTCTCCTTTACATAAGTGCCTATTTATACTAGTGCACTATTACAATACCATGTGTTTAAAACATGGGCTTAAAAACCATGAGTTTAAACCATGGGTTATTTACAAAAAGAGGGGCTTCGACCCAACCCCGAAACCCCTAAGACTATTTTGGACCGCAACTCCGCTTACAAGCTTCGCACCAAAACCGCGGAGTTGCCAAAATTAAGGACCTTCAAGGTCCGCACCCCAAAAATACCCTACGCTCAAAGATTGGTATTAGAGAATGTGAATGACACTTGGTTCTAAAATACTGTAGTGTCCTGCATAGGTACATTCAGTTAGAGATGGACTCCCTAGATATATCCTCACTTGGAGGATCTTACTGATACGTTGTCAAAATTGAGCAAAAGTTTAAGCAAAAGAATAAGCGAGATTTTGGGTCTACAAATCAGTAGCAGAAGCCGAGAAAAAGTGGCCATAGTTCACAACCCAAAGGATAGAGCAAGGATGGCCAAAGTCCCAAAAACCACTCCAAGTCGTAGACAAGGAAGGGTAATGGGAAATCAAAGAAGGACACCAGCAAGGGGTGTGAGTTCGATAAAATCCCATGGCACGACACTGATGAATGCCTCTCAAAGCAGTCATTGTTGGCCGAGACAAAATCCTAGGATCTAGACTAAGAATCGGACACTAATGCAGAGAAATAAAGGGGTAAGAAGATCACTTACGTAGAACCTAGGGCCACCATAGAAACTGAAAATATCCAACCAAAAGATTCAAAGGAGCCAGAGGAAGTAGAGTGCCTCTTCCATTCACAACTATGGGTGTAGGGGAATCTACTACATTTTATTGTCGACAATGGCTGTTAGAAGAACCTCATATCAGCCTAGGTCATCAAAAGATTGAAGCTTTCAATGGCTTGCCATTCCCAACCCTACAACATTAGTTGGTTGAGCCATGGATCAAACATCCGCTCCAATCAAAAGTGTCGCCTCTCCTATGGCATCAAGCCCTTCAAAGATGATGTAATGTGTGATGTTGCCCCACTTGAAGTTTGTGATGTTTTTTTAGGACAACCATATATGTGGAAACACCATGCTATGTATGAGTCTAGAACTCATAGTGCCATTATTACTTTGGGAAAGAAACTCTATAGGATACTAGAGACACTTCCTACTACTGCAATGTCTCTCATCACAACAAAGAAGTGTAGGAAGGTAATATCCTAGATAGGGAAATTCGTACTCTTCATGGTTCATTCTGAGGGGGAACAAAAGATCATAGTAACATCCATTTCCTCCACACATAACCCCTCTATGCAGTAGAAACAGGTGGAAAAGATCGTGGAAGCCTACCAAGACATATTCACCATACATGTTGGGGTTCCAGTACATTTTTAGGTCAAATTCCATTGATTTGATCCCTGGTACACCTTTACCTAATGGGCCAATACACAAGCACTCCCTCATGGAGAATGAAGAAATCAAACACCAAATTCAAGAGTTAATCCAAAAGGGGCACATTCGACCCAGCTCCTCACCCTGTGGGAGCCCAATTGTGTTGGTACAAAAGAAATATGGGACATGGTGACTTTGTATTGACTATCAAGCTCTAAAAAATATCATAGTTCAGAATCGGTATCCCATTCCCCTGATCGATGACCTCCTTGATCAAATCAAGGGGGCCAATTATTTCAACAATATTTACCTGAAGTCTGGCTATCATCAAGTGGCGATTAAGTAGACCGATGTTTGGAAGACTGCCTTCAAATCTCAGGAAGGCATTTTTGAGTGGTTGGTCATGCCTTTCGGCTTGACGAATGCTCCAACAACCTTCATGAGGATGATGGATGACATTATACAGCCATTCACCAATTCCTTTGCGGTTGTATATCTAGATGATATCCTCATCTATAGTAGAACATGGGTAGAACATCTAAACATATCCACCAGGTCCTCGGCACCCTGTGATAATACAAGTTATATGCCAATTTAGAGAAGTGCTCATTTGGCATGGAAAGGGTTTAGTATCTAGGATACATTGTGGATGAACATGGTGTTCATGTAGATTTGACCAAGATCCAATCCATTCATGATTAGCCAACTCGACGACTCTCACAGAGCTTCGCAACTTCCTATGCCTTGGAAACTTCTATCGGATATTTGTGTTGGGCTTATCTAATATTTCTTGGTCCATTAGCCAAGCGACCAAAGGTGGATCTAAGGCCAAGTTCATCTGGTCCAAGCCACAACAACACACATTTGAGGAGTCGAAGCAATGCTTATGTTCAACGCCCATCCTTACCTTACCATATCTATAATAACCCTTTGATATCGATATAGATGCTTCAGACTACGTTGTTGGGGTGGTCCTCACTCAGCATGGCCATCCCATGGCATATCACAGTGAGACACTTTCAGATACAGTCTACAAGTGCCCCATGTATAACAAGGAAATGTACTCCATTTTCTAAGCCTGCTATCAATGGAAGCATTAAATCCTTGGAAAAGAAACAATCATCCACATTGATAACAAGCCCTTGCCATTCATGCAAACCCAATGAAAGTTACAAAAAGACCGCTACCAGAAGTGGTCCACTTAATATAAGAAGAGCAGCACCAATTGAGTCATTGATTTCCTCAGTCGACCTCCAGTGGTAGCATTAACCACAGTGCTCAACTCTTGTGACCATGATACCTCTTAGTGGCATCAACTATATGACAGTGATCCTGAATTCACTCCTATCTATCAATCCTTATGTGAAATTACACTAGTGGCAGACTTTCATCTTTAAGAGGGATTGTTATGATACCTGGGCCATCTCTATGTTCCTTCAAGTGAGCGTGTGAAGATGATTTGGGAAGCACATTACAATAGGGTGGAAGGGCACTTTGGTATTGAGAAGACAATGGCAGTCTTGCAGAATTATTTTTATTGGCCCAAACTCCGACAATACGTAGGTCGATATATTAGATCCTGCATAGCCCGCATCATCACAAAACCAACTATTAAAAATAAAAGGGTTGTACACCCCCCTTCCCACTCCAAATGGACCATGGGAATCCATATGCATGGATTACATGTAAGTACTACTTTCTATTAGATTTTTAACATTAAGCTAGCATAACATTAGGATCTTTAACTGAGAGAAAAAAAAGCACAACAATCAAAACATAAGAGACAATGAACACAATGTTTTCCTCAGGGAAACCATAAATGGAGAAAACCCCGCAAATTCCTCAGAGATAGAATCAGCACCAAAGTAAAACCCAAAATAGTAGGTGATCTCCCGACAGTAGTAACCTTCTTCTTATGTAGCCCCAGTGTCTTCTCCTTCCTCAACTATGTGCCACACTTGAGTGTGTATGTGATGTGTGCTAAATAGAGAGTCTAGCTCTCTATTTATACTAATCCTAGCATGACTAAAACCCTACTAAGGCTGACCTCTCTAGGAGAGTCTAATAACCCTAGTGCCCCGGAACTTAGGGGGATTTAACCCTTAGACAATAGGAGGGTTACCCATAATGACTTGACATGACTTGTTTACATTATTGATTCTCCCGATCAGAACATTGGGGCATGACATGACATAAGAACATCTCGGAATAAACATCGGGTTACAATAGATAAGAAATACAAGTGAATACATTCCGAAGTTACAATTACATTAACACTCCCTCTTAACTAGGAAGGTATTCTCTCAACACAATTTTCATTATTGGTCTTCTTCTCTAGGTCTTCTCGTCATCTTCATCTTCAAGTCATCTTCGTCTTCAAGTTTTACTTGTCTTCAAGTCATCTTTGTCTCTGGATCTGGATCATCACTCGATCTGGATCATTACTGCACATCATCACTGGATCTGGATCATCACTCGACATCATCACATATGGATCATCACTCAATATGGATCATCACTAGATATGGATCATCACTGGATCATCATGGGTGCTATCTCATGATTCTTCTCATCATAGGAACTTCTATAGAGCCAGCCCTTTTTCATGATGGTTGTAGGCCTAGCCTCCATGTAGGTCTTTCTTCAGCGCTTATATCTAACACCAAGTCAGAACGACCCGTACATCACTTACATCTGACCTACTCGTCAGAAAGGCATGCCCAACACTCACATCTGATCATGTAGGAACAAATCCTCTAATCATATCAGAAAGGCTCAGCACTCACATTCACCAGCATGATAGGACACAACTACTATCATCTGTGAAAAGGCTCAGCACTTACAACCACAAGCATGATAGGACACAACTACTATCTTCTATGGAAAGGCACAGCACTCACATCCACCAGCATGGTAGGACACACCTACTACCATCTGTGGAAAGGTACAACACTTACAATCACCAGCATGGTAGGACACACCTACTACTGTATGTGAAAAGGCACATCACTTACAGTCACCAGCATGGTAGGACACACCTACTACCATCTATGAAAAGGTAGAGCACTCACATCCACTAGCATGATAGGACACACCTACTATCATCTGTGGAAAGGCCAGCACTCACATCCACCAGCATGATAGGAAACACCTACTATCATCTATGGAAAGACACTGCACTTACATCTGATCATGTGGGAACACATCCCTCAGTCGCATCAGAATGGCTCTCAGTCCCAGACTGAGGATTCCTGGTACCTCACTAGGTAGCTCCATTCCAAGAATGGCGGTAGCCCTTATATATGACACCAAGTCAGAATGGCCATCACTCACATATGACATGGAAGGAACCTAATCCTTTAGCCATGACAGAATGGCTCAACCCTTACATCTGATCAAGTGGGAACACATCCCTCTATCACATCAGAATGGCCATGCACTCATATCTGATCATGTGAGAGCACACCTCACGGTCATATCAGAATGGCCCTTAGTCCCAGACTAAGTTTTCTTGGTACCTCACCAGGAAGCTCCATTCAAAGAATGGCAATAGCCCTTATATTTGATCATGTAGGAACCAATCCTATAGTCATATCAGAATGGCTCAGCACTCATATCTGACATGGAAGGAACCAATCCTCTGACCATGACAGAATGGCTCAGCCCTTACATCTGACCATGGAAGGAACCAATCCTCTCACCATGTCAGAATGGCTCATGGACTCATCACTTCCCTTTGGAGGGAACCTCAACCTGGAGAACACCAAGCTTCTCCCTGAAGTACTCAAACTTCACCTTAGCCAATGGCTTTGTCAACACATCAACTATCTAATTATCCGTCGCAACATATTGGAGCTTCACTACTCCCCTCTGCACCATATCCCTAATATAGTGATACTTGATCTCTATATGCTTTGACTTGTCATGGAACACTAGATTCTCTGACAACTTCACGCAACTCTGGTTGTCACAATGTATACAAGTAGCATCCAACTGGAGATCAAATAAATCAGAAAGTAGCTTTCGCAGCCATACTGCCTCACAACTAGTTGAACAAGCTATGACATACTCTGCTTCAGCTGTACTAAGTGCCACACAGATTTGCTTCCTGCTAAACCAAGAGATCACACCTGATCCCATACTAAAGCAATACCCTGAAGTGCTCTTCCTATCAATGGCACTGCCTCCCCAATCTGAATCAACATAACCCTCCAGGTTAATTTTTTGATTCGACTCATACTTGAGCCCATAAACAACTGTACCCCTCAGGTACCTCACAATATGCTTTGCAGCAATCAAGTGAACATGTCTCAGATCTGTCAGGAACTGGCTCAAGGTGTTCACAACAAAGCAAATGTCTGGTCTTGTGTTTGTTAGGTACATCAAGGACCCAATCATCTGACAATACATCGTAGCATCAACCGAATCTGATGAAGCATCACTCAATAGCTTCAGGTTCGATGCCATAGGTGTGGCCATAGCCTTGCATTCCATCATCCCAAACCTCTTTAGGATCTCTACTGCATACTTCCCTTGTCCAAGGAAGATTCCGTCCATATTCTGCCATACCTCCATGCCTAGGAAATATTGCATCATACCCAAGTCCTTCATTTCGAACTCGACAGCAAGCTTTCTCTTAGTATCAGCAATCAACCCATCCATACCTGTCACAAACAGATCATCTACATATAGTAGAAGCATCACTTGGTTTCCATCTTCAATCTCGTAGTAAAGGTTGGGATCTGCTTTACTCTTGGTAAAGCCCAGACTGGATAGAAAGCTGACAATTCTACCGTACCATGTCCTGGGTTCCTGTTTCAAACCGTACAAGGCTTTCTTCAATCTGCACACATGAGACTCCCTGTCATGTGTCTCAAAACTGAGTGGCTGCTCTACATACACTTCCTCTTCTAATACACCATTCAAGAAGGTAGTCTTGACATCCATCTGGTGTATCTTCCACTTCATTACTGCATCCAAAGCAAGTACCGATCTAATGGAAGTGTATATGGCTAAAGGAGCAAAGGTTTCTTCATAATCTATTCCTTCTTTCTGAGAGAAACCACGAGCCACAAATCTTGCCTTATATTTCTCTATGCTACCATCTACAGCATGCTTGATCTTGTAGATCCATTTTGAAGTTACAACTGACTTCCCTTCTGGTCTTGGGACAACATCCCAAACATCATTTTTCATGATTGATTGGTATTCTTCGATCATCGCATCCTTCCATTCTTTCTGTTCTGCCGCTTCTTCATAATTGGAAGGTTCTTTATCAATGAAATCACATAGTAATGCTACATACCCGAAGCAGGATTTGGATCTTTTTCTTTCTTTGTGATTCTCTTCTGGAGCCCCATATATTTCCACACCTTGGATCACTTCCCATACCCAAGATTTTTTCCTCTTGTGAGGATTCTTCTCCTGAGGTGGATCTACAGGTCTTTGTGGTTCTTCATATTCTCGATCTTCTTATTGAGTTTCTACATTAATGGTTGTATCATGAATTCTGGGTGCTTCTGCTTCTTCAGGTTCTTCAGCAGGTCTCTTTCTAGATTTGTTGTAAGCTGTGTCTTCATCAAAAGTCACATCCCTGCTGATGTCAATCTTCTTGTATCCTGGGAAATATATTTTGTAAACCTTCAAGCTTTCAAAGTATCCCATAAATATACCCTTCTTTCCTGAAGGGTCTAATTTTGTTCTCTTCTCTTTTGCAATGTGTATGTATACAGGACAGCCGAATATTCTGAGATGGATAAATTTTGGTTTCTTACCGGAGAAGACTTCTTCAGGAGTCTTGTTCTCGAGTACTCTATGTGGAGTACGGTTTTGTACATACATCGTTGTTCTGGCAGCTTCCTCTCAAAGATGCATAGGAACATATTGATCATGAAGCATTGCTCTTGTAGCTTCCATGATAGTTCTATTCTTTCTTTCTGCAACCCCATTCTGTTGTGGATTATAAGGAGTGGAAAACTCCCTCTTAATTCTTGAGTCTTTGTATAGCTCTTTGAATTCATTTGAAGTGAATTCTCTGCCATTGTCTGATCGAAAGGTCTTGATCTTCTTTTCAGTGTGATTCTCGATCAAGGCTTTGAATTCCTTGAACTTGCTGAATACTTCATCTTTGTTCTTCATGAAGTAAACCCATGTCTTCCTAGAAACGTCATCAATAAAAGAAACATAATATGCATACCCGCTTAGTGAGTTTGATGACATAGACCGCATACATCGGAGTGGATGATTTCCAAGATTCCTTTTGCTTTGTTTTCACTACTTGGAAATGTCTTCTTTGTATTCTTCCCTTTTGCATATCCTTTGCAGATCCCATCATGTTTTGCTTGGATTTTTGGAAGACCTTCAACAACTTTGCTTGCAATAGGTAGTGCTCTATAATGCACATGTGCAAGCCTTCTATGCCAAAGTTCATTTGGCTCTACTGTGTCATGGACCAATGCTTGTTCCGGATGGCCCTTCAATTTGTACAAACCTCCTTCTTGTTCTCCAATCACTACTGCATCATCGATAGTCTTTCCTTTTGGCCACATGATGACTTGACCATCTATGAATGCAACCCTTATTCCTCTTGCATCTAATGCAAATATGGAGAGAAGGTTCTTCTTTAGTCCTGGTACAAATAGTACTTCCTTCATTGTCATAGACTTTCCAAAGTCTAGTTTATAAGAGGATTACCCACTACCTTTTATTGGATACTAGTAGTCATCTCCTAACTTCACCCTGTGAGGTGATTCATGTTCTGATAGTTTCACAAAATATTCCTTGAATCCTGTCATATGCTTGGAAGCCCCACTGTCTATAAGCCAATCAGTGCTTCCATTAGTAATGTTTCCAGTAAGAGCGGAAATCAAAACATATTCATCTTCACTGGAAGAATCTTCACTTTCATATCTGGTTTTCTTCTTGGAAGGTTCATCATCCTCTGCAGCATGAGCATGATGTCTTCTCTTGTTTCCCTTCTTCTTATGAGAGTTAATCTTGTTTCTAGGACAGTCTTTTGGAAAGTGTCCTCTTTCATCACATGTATAACATCTCAATCTAGATCGGTCCTTTCTATTGTTATCTTTATGGTAAAAGTTCTTACCTTTGGAGTGATGAGGAGTTCTTCTTCCTTTCTTGGAGTGAACTATGAGGGCTTGATATTCACTTCCCATCTTCTCTTCTCAAGCTGCTATCCAAGCTTCTTCTTGAGAGAATTTGTCCCATAGTCTGCTGAACTTGACTAACTTCTTTCTTGCACAGATTACTTGGATGAATGAATCCCATGACCTAGGGAGTCCATTTAGTGTTGTCATCACAATTTCTGCATTCTCCACTTCTTCATCTACAGCTTCTAGTTTTTCTTTGATCTGGGAGACCCTTGTGAAGTAAGACTAGATGGTATCAACATTCTGAATCTTTACATTCTTCAACTGGTTCCTTAAAGTCATCTTCTGATTGATGTTCTTCCCTTCAAATAGTTTGGTTAGGGCATCAAACATAGCTTTAGGTGTCTTGAGAGAGGACACCTGTGGGATAAGGTGATCCTTCATAGAATCAACAATGATTCTCTTTGCCATAACCAACTTCTTCTTATGTAAGGCCTTTGCCTCATCTCCATCTGGAACTGGAATCTCCTACATAGGAGTCCAATTCATTCTCTTCCAGGACCAGGGAGATCCTATACTTCCAAGCTCAGAAGTTGTTAGCCCCCTCAAGCTTTTCATCAAGCTTGGTATGATGAGACATCTTAACTGAGAACCTTAAATGGAAATACAAAATATTTAGATCTTACCATGTCAAGATGTCAAATATCGATTTGGAGCTTAAAATCCTGCAGAGTTGGTTCAGGAGCAAACTAGGGTTTTGCTTTTCCAGAGTTTTGTCCACCCAAATGCCTTGAAATTTATCCTTAACTTCAATTTTGGGGAGGATATCAATTCAGGCCTAGGATCACTGAAAAGTTCTTCTTCTGTGAAAATCCCTAATTTTCGGCAGGAGTGTTGGGTCCAAAAATGAAAAACCTCAGAATTGGTTTCTGCTTCGACAGAAAGATGCACCCTAGGGAGGAGAGTTATTCCAACCTTATTTTGCTGAAAATATGTGGATAGAGATCCACAAATTAGGAAGCCCTAGTTCCCGCAGCTGCACAATGTCTTCTTCTCAGGTTAGCTCTGATACCATGTTAGATTTTTAACATTAAGCTAGCATAACATTAGGATCTTTAACTGAGAGAACAACAATCAAAACATAAGAGACAATGAACACAATGTTTTCCTCATGGAAACCATAAATGGAGAAAACCCTGCAACTTTTTCAGAGATAGAATCAGTACCAAAGTAAAACCCAAAATAGTAAGTGATCTCCTGACAGCAGTAAGCTTCTTCTTATTTAGCCCCAGTGTCTTCTCCTTCCTCAACTATGCGCTACACTTGAGTGTGTATGTGATGTGTGCTAAATAGAGAGTCCAGCTCTCTATTTATACTAATCCCTGCATGACTAAAACCCTCGTAGGGCTGGCCTCTCTAGGAGAGTCTAATAACCCTAGTGCCCCAAAAATGCGAGGACTTTAACCCTTAGACAATAGGAGGGTTACCCATAATGAATTGACATGACTTGTTTACATTATTGATTGTCTCGATCAAAACATCGGGGCATGACATGACATAATAACATACCGGAATAAACATCGGGTTATAATATATAAGAAATACAAGTGAATACATTCTAAAGTTACAATTACATTAACACTTTCAACTAATCATGGTAATGACTGTGTGTTTGTGGTTGTGGATCGCTTCTCTAAGATGGTCATTATGATAGCTTGTAAGAAGAGCATTTATGCTGAAGCCACTGCTAAGCTATTCTCTGAGCATGTTTGGGTTCATTTTGGGCTGCCATAGACTATCATTTCAGATCAGGACAACAGGTTCTTGAGCATGTTCTGGTATAGACTATGGTCATTTATGGATGCCAAGCTCACCAAATCAACTGCCTTCCACCCCCAAACTGATGGATAAACAAAGGTAGTCAACCGAATGATTGTGCATATTCTGAGAATGGACAATTCTAAACATCCATTCACATGGGATGAGATCCTTCCTTACATTCAACACAACTATAATTGAGCTCTTCATAGCTCTACCCATCATAGCCCATTTCTGGCGTGCTTGGGTTTCCAACCACTGGCCCCGATTGATGTAGCTCTGCCCCTTGCATCCACATAGGAGGAATATTCCCATGATCAGAATGAGGTTGATAATGCCACCAAATTTTTTGAGTGAATCCAGCATATCCACCAATAGGTCCATGATATTTTAGTCTAATACTAAATACAAGCATCGACATGCCCAACATCGTGTTCCACACAAATTCCAGGTTGGGGATAAGGTTTGGTTGCATTTGTAGAAAGAAAGGCTCACAGGACCCCATCGCAAGATTCATCCACTTCGATATGGTCCATACACCATCACCAAGGTGGTTGGTGACAATGCCTTAGAATTAAGCATTCCTCCATTCCTTCGCCTGTACCCAGTATTCAATGTGTAGCTCCTTCGACCATATTTTGTACCACTGTTGGACACCTCGGAGGTGGAAGAACAATTAGCACCTACAGAGATTAATCCAAACTACATGGAACAAGAAACCAATGATCAGATCATGGACACACAGGTTAAGGGCACCCTCCAGTAGAATATCCAACTATATCGAGTTGTCAAAGCAGGCAAGCCCCTCCACCAAGGCAAGTGGCTCACCAGGAATCAAGTTCAACATAAGTTTACCCATTTGATGGGGGAACTCAACACAATGGAGACCATTTCTTCCTAAGGGAGGGAGGATTGATACATATGGGTATAGGTGTCCACCCACCTATTCCACTGGCTCAAAACTTTTTTTCATTTTGGCAATTTTCTTGTAATTTTCTACGGTTCTTCGGGTCCCAAAATTTCAGGGCCATTTTGAGGCCCTAAATGACATTTTTTAGTGATTCAAAGGAAACCATTAGGCCCTAGTCAAAATTTCGAAAGATTGGATAGAAATTTCCAACGGGCTATCGAGCACCCCAAACAGAGATCGTATGCAAAAGTTATGACCTCGAGAAGTTGAGTGTTCAACTGACTACCTTCGGGCCGCAAACTTTATGATGTTTCATCTCCTAGGGTTAGGTTTAGGGTTTTCTTCCTCTTTAAGGCTTTATAATAAAAGACCCTTTGACCTCCTATTGTATTCATCTTGTCATGAGTGAGCGTCGCCGTGACATCTCTTCTTAGAGATACAACTACCACCATTCTAGTTGCTTTTGTTTTACAGTCTGTTCTATTTCATTCATTTAATAGAATCTGAGTTTACTGTATTACTATGTTTATCACCATATATATATATATGTGTGTGTGTGTGTGTGTGTGTGCATGTGAATATACATACATATATGCTCTTTCATTTCATTCTCACATAAATCTGGATCACTGATTTGGTCGCATCTTTCTAAGCAGCTTGCTTTATAGCACTTTCATTGTGAACCGAACATTTGTATCATTGATAGAAGCAATAGAGGAGTGCCTCTTATCTCTTGAAAGGTTGTATTTCTCTTTCATTCGACTAACCAGGAATGGATCCTGCTCCTTCCCAACAAATAACAACATTGGGTCAACCCTTGCATTAGGTAACCGAATGATTGCATCAATTAGGTTGATGTCCACTGAAATGCGTCGATCCAGCCAGAGGCATCCTCCATGGAAACAAACCAACATTTGTTTTATGCATGTATTAAACTTCCATCTTGTGACTAAAATGAAGCATGTGCATCAGTGAGAGTACACTAGAATTCTCTAGACCTCGAGTCCATTCCATTGGAACCAGTTGAATAGGACCTCCTATAGTTTCTTTCACAGTGGTCATATACCACAATGTATCCAGTTTAGGAAACTTGCACAAGATGTATTCTGCAATCGCAAGCTTCTTTAGATTGGACAGAATGTTTGTCGTAACATGGACACCTTTCAAGATGGCTAGCTTGACCAATGTATACTTATTATTCTTTCGAATATCTACATTGGGAGAATCATCTTGGCATGGTGGAATGTATCGAGAAAGCATTGTCATTGAACCAAATCCTGATTCTCTGTCATCATGGGTATCTCAAAACCTCTATTTACCATGGCCACCTATTCATTTTCTTCTTGGCAGAATGACCAACACCATTTGCGACACAACTTCTGGAGCTTATTCAATAATGGGCATGGCATGGGAAGCCTCCATGCCCAATCCTTGAATGGTGATGATGCTCAACACAGGGATTTCCATTACGATAAATGGCTTCGGCTTCAACGAGTTTGCAGACAGCTAGCTCAGCTCTATAAAATTCTCACTAGGATACAAATGAATCAACAGACTTTTGTTCGAAGATGAAATAGGCAGTTACATGTAGGAAGTATTTTGCTCACATAGGTCTACAATAAATGAAAAAGGTGGCGTCTAATTCTGTCAAATGGGGAAATATTTCGAATAATTCCGATAAACCACCAATTCAACCAACACTTCACCCTTCATAAAACAGTGACTAAATAGGAATTAATGGCATATGTGACCAAACAACGTGTTGTCGAAATCTCCTGCTACTTCATCTTCATTGCACTTCAACTGTAACTTGTGATAGAATTTCTTTGGAGACAGATCTTTAGGCTATGACATGATTTGTGGTGTGCTACAAATGGTTAGTATACAACAGAATGTTTGTCATTTGACATACGAATATTCTGCAACAAAATTTTGAACTTGTGACACATCTAAAAACTTAGGACAAAATTGTAAACTTGCGACAAAAATTGTATATACATGAGTTCAATTGTTATTTTTATTTTCACAACCACTATCTTTTCAGTCGAGCAAAGTACGACTACCCTAATAAAGTTTCAACTGACTTTCATTCACCAACTTATCAAAGGGTGTACCATCTAATTTATGTAAATGGACTACACCACCTTTAGTGATATGAATGACCAGGTATGGTCCTAACCAGTGCATTTTTAGTTTTCCAGGATGCTTAAAAAATTTACTGTCATAGAGGAGGATGAAATCACCTATCATAAATTGTTTGAATTTGATGTGGCGGTCGTGCCAATCCTTCGGTCACTCCTTCTCGACACACTGATGATAGCCTGTGACGAAGCGATCCTCCTCCAACTGTTCAATCTAATACAACCATTGTTCAACTGCGCCATCATCTGTCATCTTAGTAATCACAACTATTTTGAGATTGGGAACAATATATTCTAGCTACATGACAACCTATTGCCAATGAACCAATTAGAATGGAGTTTATCCTATCTTATTTTTACATGTTGTGTGATAATCCCATAAGACTGCAGGTATCTTGTGATCTGAATCATCCCTTTGAACATTGCATATTTTAGTCAATGCATTCTCCAAGATCTTATTAAATGGTTCGACAATGCCATTTGCTTGTGGGTGATATGGAGTTGTCTTCTAGTGATGAATATGAAATTCCTTAATTAATTTTTCAATCAGTTAATTAACAAAATGGGTACCTTGGTCACTTATTAATATCTTTGGGAATCCAAATCAGGTCATGACATGGTTGAATAAAAATCTTGCAGCAGTCGCAGTGATACAATCTTTGACTAGTGCTGCTTTGACCCATCTAGTTAAGTAGTCTTTCACAATGATTATATAGTGTGTGCATGTTCGTTTTCCTGGTGGGTTAATGGGACCCATAAAGTCAACAGGACATTTATCAAATGCTTACAAAGTTGCGAGCAACATTTCATCTTGTCGTGTCGATTTTTTAGTATGTTGACAAATATCACATCTGCGATAATAGTCTTTAGCATCTACATGGAGAGTAGGACACCATATTCCTTCCTGTAAAATCTTGCACACTGTCTCTTTTCATTCATAGTGGCATCCTGCAACATCAACATGTGCTTCATTCCACACCATTTGTCGCTCATGTTCCAAGGCACAACGACGAAGTATTTCATATAGTCCCATATTATATAACTGCCCAGCAATCAACTGGAAATATGCAACCTTTACAACTAATTGTTTCTTATGTGTTGTACAAAATCCTTCTGGTTCATATCCTATAGTCAAGAGATGTACAATGTCTTTGTAATAATAATCAATAATTTTTACCACAAACAACTTTACGTCAGGGAGACTATCATCAAGACCACACAACAGGATTTGAACCCAGAATCCGACGACATCCGATCTAAAGCACATTTTTGTCAGTTTGCAATGATTAAAAGTACTGTACCTTCCAATTTATTTTATTATCGTTGAATTTTTTATGTCCTTAGCATAGGTTTTTCGATAGCACGTGTCGTCAGATTTGCGACAACATGGGAGTCGGATTTGCGATGGACTTGGAGGATGGGTCATCGGATTCCTATAATAGTGTGTCGAATTTGGGACGACACTTGGATGATGGGTCATCGGATATGTGAAGGACGTGTGTCAAATTTGCGATGACACTTGGAGGATGGGTTGTCGGATTTTCAACGTCCTTGGGATATTTTTTGAAATAATATAAAGACATATTTCAAATAGTTTAAACCCATATTTCCAATGGTAACTAGGTTCATATCGTCGGATATTCAACAACTGACGAATTATAAATATAAACATTTTTAAACATTCTGACATGTTTTCTATAGAAGTGACAGACGATTTGCAGAAATTATTTAATCCTTGACAAACGGTTTGAGGAATTGTTTTATTCTTCAACGGGCAGTTGCAGGAATTTTTTTTTCTTCAATAGACAGTTTGCAAGAATTTTTTATTCTTCGACAAACCTCCGTTTGAGAAAATTGTGATGCGTGGAACGTGATTTTTTAAGATTGTCGATAGTATTCATTCACGAAGTTTGTGAAAAAATTTCAAATAGAAATATTCCTAATCCAAACGAACACAATCGACAATTTCTTGCTAGACTATGGGATGCAGTGAAACGAAGAGGTGATAGAAAATGTTATTGTGCATGTACTCAATGCATTGGATTTAAGAGGGGAATAATATTGATCTCAATAGCCACAAAACATTCCAAGGAACATGGACACACTGAGGGGGGGAATGAATATCGTCCATTTGTAGGTTTAGCATTATAAAGTTTTTTATATTCTTTGCTTTGGGTAAATGTATGTATTATTTTAATATTTCCTATATTAAATTATATCTATTGATTTTTTCATGTATTTATAAAGGAAAGACACCGCACGACATATCGTCTAGAGGAAGTGCTTTCAGAACAAGTTCTGGATCAGGATCATGGAGCATATATGTTTAATAGAGAACAAGTGAATGATCATATTGAACAACATGATCATACTAATAACATAGTTGAAGATGATGGTACAAATACATTGATCCATGATTCATTTAATGTTAGAATGGATGATGACGATGACGATGATAATGAAAATATTGATGAATTTGATGATGTTCACAATATACCTCTTCTCGATAAGGTATATAATGAACCCCTTTATGAAGGCTCCAAAACAAATCTTCTCTCTGTTGTATTGTTGATAATGAACTTGAAGGTTATGAATGGTCTTTCAAACATATCAATCACATGGATGCTAAGGTATGTAAAATAATCCATCACATATATACGATTGTGATAAAGTTTATCTGTATTCCTTTGATAATTGTATTGTTAACTCATTATTGATCATCATACGGATGAAGTGTGTTTCATGCGTATTATTATTTATTACATTAACTGTGTGTGTGTGTGTGTGTAGCTTGATAGCTAAATTTGTGTTACCATCATCAAAAAATTTACCTCACGCATATCGATATTTATCTTCCATCATGAAAGAGTTTGGAATGAATTATGAAGCATTTCATGCATGCCCCGATGACCATGTTATATATTATAATCAGCATGAATTTGCAACAGAATGTCCGGAATGTCATATAAGTAGATATCGAATAGATCAAGTAACAAAAAATGTGCCTCACAAGGTTCTTCATTATATTCCCATCATTCCACGTTTGCAATGACTATTCAGGTGCAATAACATAGTGCAATTTATGGATTACCATGCCGGGAACAGAAGTCAAGATGATGTTATTCAAATTCCTACAGATGGTTATGCTTTTAGAGATATGGAGGAAAAGTGGCCTCACTTTAAAGATGAACCATGTAATCTTAGGATTTCTTTGGCAACATATGGTGTTAATCCATTTTCATAGATGAAATCCATTTACACGATGTGGCCTATTTTTGTTATCAACAATAACATTCCTCCATGGTTGTCAATAAAAAGGGAGCACATAATGTTGTCGATGATTATTCCAGGTATTTTGTGTCTACAACTGTTTTATTTCTAATGTAGTTGTGGCATCTCATTTATCATATTATGTTTCCTAATTTCATTTGTATATTTTTTATTTTACTCTTATGCATGGTTTATATATATTAATGGTTCTCATAATTATAAATTTTATATGTACTTCAAATTAATCCGGTAAGTTCCAAGTCAAAGATATGAATGTATATATCGAACCTCTTATAAATGAGCTATTTGAGTTATGGAATGGCATCACTATGTATGATGTATCTAGACCAATACGACAAAGCCAATTTCAATTTCATGCAATGGTTGTATGGACAATACACGATGCCCCTGGGTTAACCCAATTCTGTGGTTTATATTTTTAAGTTCCACTTTAATTGCATTTAATTATATGAAGTAGTTAATATAGTTTATATATAATTATAATTGACATAGATATTTCTTATCTATATATTGTAGGTCTTCAGACAAAGGGTAAATTTGCATGTCCAGTTTGTGGTCCTAAGATAAAATCTCGTCGCTCAAAAAGCTTAAGAAAGGAGGTGTTTGATGAGCATACACATTTCCTCTCTAAGAATCACATGTATAGAACAACCAAAAAAATATTTTCAATGGGAAGCAGGAGACTACATTAAAACCACAGAGAATGACACCTCACCTTTGGAAGATGCAATACAATAGAAATCGTCAAGCTGGTACGTATGGATCATCATATATGAATTGTTATGTATTTCAATTTTTATTGTGATTTGTTTACTGTAGTGGCCATATTTGATTTATGATGTAATTTATTTATAAACTAATATTGATGATGTCCACTGTGATCATGAAGGAATTAATGGGCTTCATGAGGAATGAAAAGTTATCCTATACAATTCAGCAGGTTGCCCTACTATGAGCACCTACAAATTGCTCATTTGTTTGATACAATGCATATTGGAAAGAATGTGACTGAAACATTATGGAGACTACTGGAGCTAAGGAGGGAGAAAGATAAAACTGTGAAAGCTTGCAAATACATTCAAGAAGGAAACCATGCAATGAAAGACGCCATCCAATTTCATGGCAACGAAGACCAAATTAATATAAACTCAATTCCATGGATGTTTACGGAGCATTAAAACAATGTTTTCAAAGAAGTAATGCGGAAAATTAAATTTCCCACTGGATTTTGTGTGAACTTGAAGAATATCATAACAAAAAAGGTGATTTTGCGGGGATCAAAACGTATGATTGGCAGCTCTTCATCAAGGTAATTATTATTGTTATGTCCATATAATTTTGTTTTTTTCATTTTATTGCATTTTTTCTTTCTTGTTTGTATACTATTTGTTTAAACAATGAAGTGGTGTGTATATTGATACAATATGTTCTACCTCTCTCTCTCCCAGACAACTTTGACAACAATGTCAAACAAGTTATATATAATCTTGGTAAATACATGAGGTGACTAGCGATTAGTTGCTTGTGCTTAGTGTTTCTTTAATTCTTCATATAATTTATATTTTTTTTGTGCACTATTTCATGACATGTAATTTAATGTTTTTTTGTTAAATATTGTTATTGGTTTGCGTCACTTGTAGATGGTTGACATCTAAAGAAATCCATAAAGAAGATATAAAGTATTGGAGGAGAGAAATTCCTTGTCTCATGTGTGAAATGCAGAAGCAGCTACCTTCATCATTTTTCAATGCACAGGAACACTACCTCATACACCAAGTTGAGAAGATTGAGTTGTGTGGACCTGTGCACTCAAGGTCCATGTGGATGGTTCAAAGGAACTTGAAATTTATGAAGGGTTTGGTGAGACAACGAGCACTTGGTGAGGGTTCTATGATGGAAGGATATACGGTATACCAAAGTATGTTGTATGTTAGTGAATATCTTCCTAATTTAACATCAAAGCTCAATTTACGTCGCATTTGTGATCCAGACTCCAATAACAAATTTGAAGAGGAGAAACTAAAGGGGAAAGGTAGATTGAGGAAGGTGAAAGGTAATTATTAGCTAGTGGATGTTAATTATATCATTCATATTATATCTGCATTTTCAATTTATTGCATCAATTCAGAGCATATACTTTGTTCATAAAATTTACATCTGCCTTGAATTTTAATGTTTATTGTCATCAAGCAGTTGGTCAAGAGTGGGATGCAATTCATTTATACATCACAAACAATCTTGACTGGATGAAGGTATGGATTGAACGATATGAACAATCGGGTCATGGAATATCATGGGAAGGTGTGGCTTCATTGGTAAAAGAAACACATCGCAATGGAGATAGAAATCTTACAAAAAGGGAAATCAATTTAGCATATGGTTTAAAAGATAAATTGGAAAGCATATTAATCAATCACTCTAAATCTTTTATTTTGCAAAATACATTTTGATGTACATGTTGTTCTTTTCCATGTATTGTTGCATAACTATTGAATCCTTGTGTAATATTTTTGTGTATTTCTTGTTGTAGCTAAAACACCATAAGTCTATGGTCTACAATGGTTGTAGATATCGCATCAAAAAATTAGATGAAACAAAGAAAACATCAAATTGTGGGATATCTGTAGTCTTTGAGGTGACCAATGTTTCATCTATAAGTGACATACATCCAGAACTCTCAGAAAATTGATATTATGTGTATTTGGAAGATATTCTACAGTGTGACTTTAGATCCTTCAAGGTAGTTTTGTTCATTGTCAAATGGTACAGGTTATGATTCAATCAACGTGATCCCGATAGAAATATTATTGAACATGATAATGGATTTACCATGGTAAATGCAAGGTTGTTTGAGCCAGGAACAAAGCCCCATGGTCTTCCAATACAATGTGAATAGGTATTTTAATCTAAGGTTCCTGTAAAGCGGGCTGGTCATTTGTTGTGAGACACGATCCAAGGGGAAGGCCGATGATCCAACAGAAGATGTCCAAGAATTAGTTGAATCAAATGATGTAGCAAAGAATGCCCATGAAGATTATGTCAACGATGACACGATGAGTGTAACTGAATTATATGATGGTGATGATGTAATGTCCCCTTTTTTGAATTTTATTAAAATGCCCAATTTTCCAATTTTTCACAATTTTGGCTCTTGACTAGTTTTGATGTCTAGACCTCCAAATTGACCCAAATGCTTACAAATTTTCTATGAAGGTAAATGAATGATAATATAACTTAAATATCATGCTCCTGTATGTTTTGTGACCTCCCAATTACATCTGAAAACTTGTTTAATGTTCTATTCAAAGTAGGAGTCTTTACTAGCAAATTGGGGCTCCAATTCCCCTTGGGTAATTGCCGGAAAGGGCTTCACAAATGATCCAAAATCCACTTGAATTTCCAAAAAGAGGATGGGTATGTGTAAGGGACCTTTTAAAATTCTCATATGTATCATGTTTCAATTTACATAGGCTGTTATGACTCTTTCCAAAACAACTCCCAAGTCACAATTTCGACCCTTGGGGAAAATGCTCCAAATCTTCTCCCAATGCAATAAAAATGAGTAAAATGGACTCAAATGATTAAGTAATGAACATGAGACTTTAAATAAACATTAATTATAGTCCATCCATCATACATTTATCATATATACATTCCTCCATTCAAAATAATAAGCATTACCATGGCATATATCAAAATAGAGTGGAAATGGTCATTGTTTGCTCATCAAAACTCATTTTGGAATACAATCCTTGGGAATTTAGAATTTAAAATTTTTGATAATAAATAATAGATAATATTTAACTGATTACAATCATAAATGGACAATTAAAGGCTCTCCCAATTATAAATCATCAGCATTGCAATGGTTCACAACAAGATAGTGGGGAAATGACACTATTTCTTCATTGTTCAACATTTTACATGAATTATTTTGGGTAGTTCGACCTGAGAGTCTTCTGAAAATGAAATAAAAACCATATAAATTATAACATAACATAATTGGCATTGTAATCTTCCCCAAAGAGATAAATAGCTCACCCAAAGCGCAATCCCTCCATTTGCATGAATATGGTGTGAAAACTGGAAATAGTTGAGAGAGAGTGCTGAAATAGAAGAAACCACATGCATTCCTGTATATTACACCTTCAAATAAGACTCCATTAAAGCTCCATGAAATACCTGAGTGGCCTTTCTAAACACCAACTAGGATGGGAATCTTTCACCCTCGAAACTGGCTTAAGCAAGAAAACTAGTCATCCACTAGCTCTCACAATTCACAAATGGCAATTTCACAAATGAGAAAAAGCTTCTTCTCATGGATGATCCTTGTATTTTATAAACATTATTAGTCTTCTAAGGTTCCAAATCCATCCATAAACCAAATCCAAGTCAAATTGGTGTGGCTTCTCATGCTATGCCATGTGGCCTCTCTCTTCACCTTCCCTCTTCTCCCAAATTTGAGTAGGAGCCTCTTGGCCTTCTCCAACTACCAAATTCGACCTCTAAGATGCTCTATTCAGTCTTGACATGTAATTATGTCAGTATTTTAGCCTTCATATCTGACTTGTGTCATACTTGTCATAGAATCTCCATCATTGGTGTCATAGATGTCATAAATGTAAGGGGAATCTAGCCAAGTGTCCATGAAACTCCCATTTGGCTATTCATCTCCCATGTAAGTTACAATTCATCTCAAATTAGACCTATGAAGTATATGGAAAATTATATTAACCTTATAATCCATCCAAAAAAATTAGGCTTCCCATATATTTGAATTTGCAAGAGAAAGATACCATTTAACATAGGAATTCTAGCTATTGTGGGCCCCATAGTCTCCATGTGTCTTCATGCTCCATTTCCACTTCGATTTTCTCTTTTATTTATTTAATAAGTTACATTATTAAACATTTATCCACTTCTAATGTCTAAACATCATTTATTATCCCCCTTATTCCAAATCTCAAAGCTTCCACCCCCAACCTAGGAAACTAGTGATTTACTCCTTGGCAATTATTTGACTTTTAGCATCCATTTGACAAATTTCATGAATATGGAAAATATGATTTGTCCATTGTTACCCAATCCAAAATTTGGGACATTACAGATGATATGGCCAATCCTTACAATGTCGACTTTGGATCTGATGATACAGATGATGACTTAGATGAAGAAGACGATGAAATATATTGAAAGGTAAATATTTAATTAGACCTATTATTTTATCTTTAAAAAAAAGAGTTACTAACATCATCATCATCACCATCATATTCACAATCATCATCATCACTATCATCATCATCATTGTCGTCAACATTAGCATCATCATTATCATCATCATCATCATCATTATTATCATCATCATGACCCTCATCATCATCATCATAATCATCATAATCATAATAAGGTATCATCATCATAATCATCATAATCATAATCAGGTATCATCATCATAATAATCATAATCGTAATAATCATCATTATCACTATGATCACCATATAAATCATCATCATCATTATCATATAAATCATCATAATCATCATATTCATCATATTCATCATCATAATCATTATAATAATCATAATCATCGTCATCATCATCGTATTCATCATCATCACCATCATCACCATCACCGTCTTCATCATCATCATCATCATCATCATCCTCATCATGATCATCATCATCTTCATCCTCATGATAATCATCATCATGATCAGCATCATTATCATCATCATCATGTTCATCATTATCATCTTCATCATCATGATCATGATCATCACCATCATCATCATCATCATCATCATCATCATTGTCATCATCATCATCATAATGTTAATCGTCATCGTATTAAACATCATGATCATATTCATCATCGTTGTCATTATCATGATGTTCAGCATCATCGTCTTCATCACCATTATGTTCATCATCATCACCACCACCATCACCATCCACATCAACATCATCATCATGTTGATCATCACTGTATTCATCGTCGTGATAATCATCATCATGATCACCATCATCACCATCATCGCCATCACCATCATCACCATCATAATCATCATCATCATCACCATCATCACCATCATGATCATCATCATGACCCTCATCACCATCATCATCATCACCATCATCACCATCATCTTCATCATCATCATCATCATCACCACCATCATCACCATTACCATCATCACCATCATCACCATCATATTCATCATGTTGATCATCACTGTCTTCATCCTCATGATAATCAACACCATGATCAGCATCATCATCATCATCATCATGTTCATCATTATCGTCTTCATGATGATGATGATCATCATCATCATCAGCATCCTCATCATCGTCATCGTCTTCATCATCATGACCCTCATCATCATCATCATCATCATCATCATCATCATCATGTTGATCTTCATCGTATTCAACATCATGATGTTCAACATCATTGTCTTCATCACCATTATGTTCATCATCATCATCACCATCCACATCACCATCGTCATCATGTTGATCATCATTGTCTTCATCATCATGATAATCATCATCATCATGATTATGATCATCACCATCATAATCATCATCATATTGATCATCATCATCACCATCATCATCATCACCATCATTACCATCATCTTCATCATGTTGATCATCATCGTCGTCATCCTCATGATAATCATCATCATCATCATCATCATCATGTTCATCATTATCGTCTTCATGATGATGATGACAATCATCCTCATCATCGCCATCGTCTTCATCATCATGACCCTCATCATCATCAGCTCCGGCACCATCATCATCATCATGTTGATCGTCATCATATTCATCATCATGATCATTATTTTTGCAAACCATACCAAAGTAATATTTTATTAAGAAAATTAAAAGATGCAAATGTTAACATGAAACTTATTCATAAACATAAGATAATCTTATTTATATCATTACTACATTAATACTTATTTAAATTCACAACAATTGAAAAATGGATTTTTAATGAATGCAAAAGAAAGGTTACTCCAATTCATTCTATAAATGGTAGTAGATGGTAGTGGTTATAAGACATAGAGATTATATGACAAGGTTCATAGAATTTAGATTTGAAGTATTAGATGTTTTAGGGGTTAATGGTTAAATGGATTAATGGGTTTAGGTTTTATATGGACTAAAGGATTTAGAGGTCGTTAGAAATTAAAGGTGTTGTGGCGTATATAGCTTGAAGGTTAGAAGTGTTAAGGACTATAGTGTTAAAGGTTATAGGGATTAACAATTATATGGGCCATAGGGATGATGATGAATAAAACTTTCAACATTAAGGCTTATGATGGTTATTATTTATTAGGGGTTATAGATTTAGAGTTGAAGTATTTGAAGTACTTATAGGGATTAAGGGTTAAATGGATTAACAAGTCTAGGTGCTATATGGACTAAAGGATATATGGGTTATCAATTATAGGTGTTATGACATACATAACTTGGAGGTTATAATTATTAAGGGCTATATTAATGCTATGGGTTATAGGGATTAAGGTTTATGGGTATTAAGCGATTATAAGGGTTAGAACTTATCAACATTAAGGGTTATAATATGTATTTCTTATATTAAGGGTTATAGCGATTAGGGGTGATAAAATGTAATGGATTAGAGATTATGGGTTAGATGTGAGGGATTATAGTGTTTATGTGTTATAATGTTATGGAATAAGGGATTATAACAAGTAAGGGTCATATGTTATAAGTGTCAATAACTAAGGGCTAACATTAAAAGTTATATGTGGTAGGGGTTATGTATTCATAGTCATAAGTGTTAAATTTTGTAGGGATTTAAGGTTATGTTAAGGGTTAGTGGTAAGGGGATATATATGATAATGGTTAAATGGATTAGGTGTTAGTAATTAGATATTAAATATTTTTAAATATTAAATATCAATGGTTATAATTGATTATGGTTATAATGGTTATATGGATTAGGTGTTAGTAATAAATATTTTTGTTTTAAATATTAAATATCAAAAATTAAAAAAGAAACATATTAATTAAAAAAAAATGAAAAACAAAAAACAAAAAACAAAACATGTTGGCATACCTTACCTTACTCTATCGTTGTGAATTGAGTTGAACTATGCCTCCTATCATCTTTGAGTGGACTATGAACTATACCTCTCGGCACTAAGTGAACTGTACTAGACTCTACCTCCCATCGCATGGACTATGAACTCTACCTCTCATCGTTGAGCGAACTGTGGACTTCACCTCCTTTTGGTTCTAAACTGTGGACTCTGCCTCCTTTGGGTAGGAACCGAAGTTGCTGCAATCTATTAAGCTAGGCACATAATGCCTCCTAAATTGGTGAGTTTATGTCATAGCTAATATATCTTTGATTTTACTCATATTCGTTCAGGGTTTGGGGGTTAGGAAATAGGTTCAAGGCTCAAGTCATTATGTTTTCGTAGGGTTTGAGTCGCTCAGCGAGAGAAAGGAAAAGAGCTCTTAAGATTACTATGTGCCCAGGAAGTTTGTGTTAAGACCTATGGTTCCAAACCCCCCTAGTGTACAAGCCTCCTATATCATAGTTAACACCTCTGGGTTGTCCAAACACCTGCTTCTCTTCTAAAATCCTCTTCTAGCATGTTCTATCATCACTTACAATCCACCCTTGACATATTAGCCGCCCTTCCCATCCACCCATCCAGAAGCCATATATTCCACTGAAGAACAAAGATTCAAAACTCGACATTCTCTCCAACAACTAAGGATTTGCATTTGATTCCAACCTTTTCTTCCACATCTACTTTGTGATTTAGATTCCTGATGATATGGAATGCCCTGAATTGAATAAAAGTTTTTGCAATTTGTTGAATTCGTTGAACAATTATTTTTAATGCCAAATTGTTGAATTCTGTGTTCAAGTTGAGGGATTTGATGAATGTACACATCCCTTGTTGGTTGTGGGAGAGAAGGTTGACTATCCCAGCTTATACTAGCTATTACATGTATATTAGAGCAAGCTATGTTTATTACATTTATCACCTCATCTTACTTATTATAACTAATACCATACATATGATCCGTATGACTATGCTTAGTTATGGTTCCCGTATATGACATATTGATCTAAGAGTGATTAGGCTATACCCAATATATTGAGCAATAGTATTGGGTTGATTCCTATCACTGCTTATTACATAAATATAGCATACTCTTTTATGGAATAAATTCATACAAGCTTTTTCATAGTGTAGAGTGAATTCAATATAGTGTTCATTATGTAATTAAGCTCACACCTATTGATTAGTGTGCAGATTCGTTGCTTGTCCTTATTTGAGACCATGTATCTCATCGTTTAATCACTTACTGCCACTGGTTGAATATTGGTGATAGGGTAGTGTACTTATTAGGGATTCACTTATGACATAATCATGGTAATCCAACAACCTTATACTTAGTTGATACGTAACATGATAGATAGAGTTGAACAAGCTCATTATTATGTATACATGGTGTCAGTTGCTTACAAACTCGTTACTCTGCTTACTTGTACATTATTATATAGTATATATTATGGAAACATAGGTACCATTCATCATAAGTAGTGAGCTTAGAGCTTATATATGGAACTACTTGACCCTTTTAAGGTGAAGTAAGGTGAAGAGTAAGATTATGGATATCGTACTTGATTCCTGGGTATTATGTCCATATTAGCCTTATCTCTCGAATTTGGTAGTGTATTATTCTGTATTCCTATGGATACCGTAGGAATAAAATAACATTAACATTACACATATTAGGAGGATATACTATCTTTTTATATTATGGAAACAAACTATATAAAATATAGAACATGATATCCTTATATTAGAGTCATTACACGCGTACATGGTCCGTAACAAGCTAACCTCTTGCTTCTGATATCAATATCATAGGAATAGAGCCAATCACATGGCGTTATACTAGTAATCTAATTTTATATGTTACCAATATAATGGAAATAGTTATGATATCATGTTCATCAACTAGAATGTTAGAACCAATACAGTATAATACTAAACAAGCATAACTAAGAAGGAGTAAGCATAACCGGTAGCTTGAATAAGCTTACACATATACTAAGAAGCAATGAAGCTCATAGTAACCAAACTCGTGCTTATAGTTACAACCATAGTGTAATCATACTACTAAGAAGAATCAAAGTAATTACAAGCAGCTTTGAGTTGCAACCATATTGTTATCATTCAAGTCAAGGATACTCATAGTAATCAAATCCGGTACGATGTTAATCCCATAAAATAGGGTAATATTTAGTGTTATGCTTATACATGTATAATGATTGCCATTACCTAAGATCTGAATACTGGTTGAGATTTACTATCAATAAGCTCTTATATTACTAAGATAATGTAATACCTAACCTCACTATAGATCCCGAGAAATATACATATCATATTCATTACGGATAAATAGAGGGTGATAACATCGTGAAATCACTTGTTTATAAGGTCTAGTATGGTTCAAATTACTTGATAACCTATAGCTCTTGATATGAGTGGTTTATTGATATCACATTGATTAGAGATATAACGTAGATTACACTTACAATATATGTACACGATATAAGCAATATGTTCAATGGGATTCATGCTATTATAATAGGGATGTAATATCCTGTATTTCAATACTGGTAACTATTATGTACCTACTAGTTTTGATACTATGTTTCCATAAGATATAAAATACAATATGTGAATGCCAACTACTCAGCTTTATCATAATAATGGACAAGCTTATATACCGTATCATGATTAAACCATGCTTATTGAGCTCTAAACGTACATAACCTATCATGAAGTAAGACTAATAAATACCACTCAGCTTAATTACTTAATCAATGGTAAGGATAAAGTCATCGTACTAGTTACATGCTTATTCAACTCGATCAATGGTTATACTTCAAGTAAGCAATTTCGAGCTCTATTAAAATCTCTATACAAACTACTAGTATAGGCTTAGAGTTACAACATTGGATTCGATTCATTACACTAACTACATGTCACTTATTGAATAGATAGAACTAATACCATTACTTCCATCACTATGATACTAGCTTAAGCTGTTTGTGATTCCAATAGAGTATTATACTTATGATTACATAACCTATATATAACTCAATTTTTCTCACCTATTAAGAAGCTTTAGGAACCTACCAAACACTATAATATGAATCACAACCAATAGAGCTTGGAGATATGGCACACTTCCTGTGGATTCTTCTTCAAAGTGAAGTGAACATTTCTGTATACATTGTAGGATAAGAGGATTGTCCTTTGTCAAACCACTAGAATTATCCCTAGGTTTTTTGGCAATTGCATTGGCTAGAATGTTAGTAAGCCATTGGTTGCACTTTATACATTTGATATGCAATTCTTGCTCTCTTGTTCTTAACATCTAAGGGTTTGTTGCTATTTCTTTGCATGGTACTAGAATATACCAATTATGCATGGCTCTTTCTCTGTCTACCTCACACATGACCTTATTGAGATACTAATTGTTGGTCCATGATTATTGGAGCTAGGCCGTGACAATTTGAAGGATGCTAGATATGGCTTGTGTCTCTTTCAAGGCTGCTAGGGCTGGGTTGTGACAGTTTGAACCTACCTAGGTTAGGTCATAACCCTTGTTGACATGCTAGTGTTTGGTTTTGAATGTTATGATCATTTTAAGGTTGATCCATGGCCATGGTTGGACTCTTAAGGTTGGTCTGTGACCTTGTCATTGTTGTACTTTTACTTTAGTATTTTGGTTTATTTTATTTTCATTAAAGCACAAATTTGTTAAATTGTTGTAAAGCCCTAATTACCCTAAAACATTAACAACTAGCACTCACATTGCATGAGTAACCCGCAATTTATGAGGAATCTATAGGTAAAAAATGCCCCATCAATATTGTAGGTTAAGTTTTTCTTTCATTTTCTAATTAGATAGGCATCTTTCATTTTTAACTTACTGTAGGTGAGTTTAAAACAAAAACCTCACTTACCATCACTTCAAGCATCAAGGTCAACCAATGACTTTGAGAATAAGGATTTCCGTACCCTAAATGAATTGTGGGTGACGCCACATTTGTTTTACTTATGAAATGATTTTCCCATGATAATATTCTATGTTTAAATGCCATGCTAAAAAGGGGGACTTGTACAAGTGTTATAGCGGATTTCACCACACTAGGTGAATCACACATTGTATGGCCTTCCCCTGTCCCGCTGCAGACTCATTAGCCCCTATGGACCATTTTTTGTCTTTTGATGTATCCTTGACCATCCCTAAAAACATAAGAAAAATTATATACGCGGCCTTTTCCCCGATAACCGCGTACATACGTGGATATTCCCTCTATAGTCGCGTACATCGGGATGTGTACATAATCCAAATACTTTTGGAGCGTTCCTT